>OMKY01209476.1:0-11193 GCA_900302395.1 Bregmaceros cantori | reverse complement strand
GCAAAGCCACATTACCCAGAGCCCCACAGCCACATTACACAGAGCCCCGCAGCCACCTATAAAGTCACACTCCCAGCAACCTTCATGCGTGAGGCTTAACCAGTTGATTTATTGCCGTGTCCGAATGGTTCGGTGAAGCCAGTCAGTGGTTTAACTCGCTCTGTTGAACTTTGTCGGTTTGGGGATATTTCCAATGCACAGCTTTATGTGCTGTGGGAGGTGACGCGCGGGGCACGCCGTGCCCCCGCGAGTCGATGGCGGCCGGTCTCGAAGCGCCCTCGCGAGTCCCCGCTGTGTTTCACGACTGCTTCTGCAGATTAAGCAATTCCTGCCACTTGCACTTCATAGAGTCGCCACAAGGGACAAGCACCATTCCAACAAAGGCTTACTGGCTGTGTCCGAAATCGCTCCCTAACCCCCATATAGTGCACTATATGGGGTGCACGGCATTTTGTAGGGGTGTCCGAATTCTCCATGTACCCTAGATAGTGCACTGAAAGTATCCCACAATGCCCGCAAAACGTAGTGAGCATCGGGTGTACCCTAGACGGAGCAATATAACCCACAATGCATTGCGAGACGTTTTAAAAATGACCTAAACTTTAAAAAAAATGCCGCGGCGGGAGTAAATAGCGACCGACCACGGCAAATAGTTATAAATGTAAGTACTTTTGACTTTTTGTGATGATTGTTGAATTTTATAATTATATTTTTTTATAATTATATTTCTAATAATTTTGACGGCGCCGACTCTAGTGTCCGAAATCTCGGCAGTTGCTGTTGAGTGCACTATAAGTGAGTGCACTATATGGGGGAGTCCTAGTAGTCCAAGCCTTATTAGCTAGTAAACAGTGACATGAGGCCAATGCTTAGTTCACTCACAGTTTACGACCTGCGAGTGATGGTGCTCTAGCTAGAGTTGAATAGGAGTACTACAGATGGGTAGAAGCCATGTGTCTGCCTCAAGAAAACACGACCAAGGAGGGGTGCAGTTGCAGAGTGGTTATAGAGCGGGCCCCCCCGGACCATAGGTCGAACAGTGCCGTAGGTTCTAATCCCCTCTCCAGCTTTTCCGCATTCACTTCGAACAAGGCCTGCCATAACGGGGCGCTGATTGATTCATTTGTTCTAAAGCAACCATAAGGGCAGGCTTCGTGAATATGTTCGTAAATATGTTATTGCTATTGACATAAATTCAGATTAAAATAGTTTTTCAAAAGATATTTCTAAAGATATTTCTAAAAGAAAAAAATAGAAAAATGAAAATCTGAATTACTCCATCTATGTTCAGATCATTTTCTTTCTTCATTCCCACTCCATCATCTGCAGATACAGGAGACGGATGCCCGGGCCACAAGCTATTCAAAAGTGGATGTATGGGTTGCTTAGCAACCTTGCATCCTGGAGGAAAGCGTGGAAGTCGACATGCACAAAAGGGTTAATCCTCTTCATATAACGTCAAGGAAAGCAAGGTCTCCAGCAGATATTAAAAAAACAAATATTTTATTCTTTATCATTGTAGAGTGGCAATATTGCGGACCAAAAAAAAAAATTATGAAAAAAAAAAAAATGCATATCACGCATATGTCAAGACTCATTAGTGTCAAAGTGCTGCAAGGATGATGAGGTTGGTGATGTTATCTACCTTCATAATGTAAACACTCCAGTCAGTAGGTGGGGAGTGGTTCAACATATGCAGAGATACTGGGGAAAAGCTGTGTGAGATTACCATAAACACAAAATGAAAAAAAAAACCACACATGAAATCATTCGTCAAAATCACACAGAAATGATGAGTGTTCAGATGTTATGTTGAAAAATGTGCATTGCTACGAGTTAGTTACTGCACTGTGCTTACCAGAAGAATTGTCTATTGATATTTGTATTAAAAAAAAATGTGTTTCTTCTCATTTGTGGAGGTAGTTGGCAGTAGTGTCCTGCAACGAGCACCTTTGCTCCTGGCATACTGTAATGTATCTTTTGTATGCCCAAATGGCTATATCAAAAGCGTCTTTCGATATTAAGTGCCATTTAAATTTTTTGAATTGATTTAATCTATTCATAAACTGACGGCAAGGCCACAATGACCCCAAGATTGGCTAGGATCTGGCTCATAGAAGCTGCGAACACATACAGCAACTTTCAAAGAGAAAGCAGAGACCATCTTAAGTACACAAGGTCAGGTAATTAACACAATTTCTACAAAACGTGGCAGACCATCAAACATCAGCGCAATTAATGGAAGTAACAATGGCGGTATGCAAATTAAATAGTAATCCAAACTCAAAATTCATCACTCAAAAAAGTAACAGTTAATAACACTGGTTATTAGAATTATAAGGCAGCAGTCCCAACACTTCCCTCATCACAGAAGACAAGTGCCAACATCTAGTCTGACCTCAGACATGAGACTCCAAACCGAATTCCAGAGAAATTCAGATCCGAGTCAAAAGGGAAAGGAAAATTGACTTCTGCAGTGCAGCGCACACAATAAAATGAAATATCACTGATGCAAAATGACCCTAGAGTCAGGGCAGCCTTTCACAGGGTCACTGACAGACTGCAGAAAAGTTAGACTTCACTGCATGAAAATACTATACATGTACCATATATACATCTTTGTCAGTGCTTTTCATGAAATGGAACAACCTTGAATGAGTTTTAAATAAAATTATAGACATCTGACCTAGTAAAATAAATAGGTTTGTATGTGTACCATAGAATTGACTACCAGATGGAGTGTGAGACACATTTTGTTAAGCAAACCCAGTCATCTTGATGTTTAGGAATCCTGATTAATCGTGCTACTGCATCAAGTGAGAAGCCCCCACTACACTACTGTGTGTGGGTGTTTGAGAGGTAAATTTAAAGAGCTTCTTAATTCTCATAATATCAAATTCTATAACATACTGTGGGGTAACCCACAATAAACTTTCACCAGGCCACATCGATGATAGTCCGTCTCAGTACAGTCCCGTTGCAGTAATAATACCTCCACGGTATGAACACATCATGGCTCAGCATGTCAATCTTCTCCACTAAAGTTCAGTCATCGAGGAGTCTTGACCACCGCCTGAAGTCAAACTCTGCTCAGTAGTTCAAGAAAAAAAAAAAAAAAACTGGAAAAAAAAAAGTTCAATCAAATGAAACATATCTACACAAAGAATGCAAATCACTAGAGTATTAAACTGCCAAGTTAAGGAATAACTGACAAACCCGCACCCTTTCATAAATGTGGGACATTGCCAAAAAACAAAAGCCTAGATGTTTTGGTGATTGTTGTGCAACCTTGCACAACAGTCATGTTGGAAAAAGAAACAGATTTTGACAATGTTCTGCAACATTTCTCTCCAAGTGCCCATGCGATGAAGACTGCATATACACGACTTGACTGGTCATTTCATGTAGTCCTTTATAGGCTAGCAAAGCCCACAATAGTCATTCTGTCATGCTGTGTATCGAAACCATTGTCTTAAATTCTCCATGAATAATCATCACTGTATAGAAATTATTTCATCACAAGGTGGCCGTGTCACTCCAATAAGGAGAGAACCTCGTTACCCGTGGGAGGTCAGGAATAGAACCAATGTTCCTACAAGTTAGAGATTACGATGCCACGTCGGGACATGTCCCACTAGTAGAAGACCCCATGAAAGACAATCCCTGGTTATTGGCTGTACAGCCTTTAACGGTCGGTTGAAATCACTGTATACGCAAGTTTGCGTTACCACTTAATGCCCATCACATATGCATTGTGCCGTAACACAGCCATGCCGATTTCTTTCTGCAACATTTGTGTACTGGAAGATGGCTGCGTCCAGTAAGGATTTGGTATAGCACGGTTTGGAGTGAAACAAGAAGTTTGCTTGAAATTTGTATTTTCTTTACGTTTTTTTTCCCCCCTCACTTTTAGTAACCTAGAAAACAGACAATTCTGATGCTAAATGTCACATAATAAGTTTGTGATGTAAATTTGGAATTTCACAATACAGCTGTTAACTAGATTTTTCACAAAGATTTCTCAATTAAATGAAGACACCTGCAATGCAATAGCCATCCACCAAGAGAATGCAGTGTTCATAAAATATCAAAATACAACAGAAAAAATATATTAGAGATAGAATGTGAAGAGCTAACGAATGGTATGTAAACACATGATATACGTCAACCAGGCTATGGCTAAGGCACAGCTATGACCAAATAATACAAAAAAAGGGTTAATCTAAATTGTTAGATGTTTTGTAGCATTTTGCCAAATATAATTAATTCCACTGAATGATAACCCCAGGTTACACCTATTAAGTTGGATGGAATTCAAAGTAAACATCCCTCTTCAATGTACCGGTAACTGGTCAGAACGAACAGCTGAACTCCAGAAGAAGCCGACAGGAAGGTGCATTGTTGATGGTGGTGGGGGAACATTGGTTTGAAATTGTGGACAGCCAAAAGAAAAAGTTGAACCACATTTTTGGAAAAATGTATGGTCGGATAACACCACCGACCATACCTGCACAGCGCAGTAATTTGTTAGCATAGCTTAGCTCTGGACCCAAACGTGGTTGAATATGAAAGTTTTTATTTTTAGTTGCTATCCCCAAGAGAGGTATGTACTCACTCAGCCAAGATCCGGGAAGAACATACTTCAGTATGAATTTTCGATTTTCCTTTAATGTGGAAAAACAATGCTGAAAAATAAATACCTGAACACACTTTCAACTTCCTTTTCCAAGAAGTGCCTTTATCCATGGTTTCTTTGTTTACACAGCAGACAGCCGAGATTAAAGCTCATGGGGGCTGAAGATAGAAACACCGTCGTCCAGTGGCAGTGGTGAGCTGTAAAAAGCGTTGAGGGGGATTCTGCATCTTGTGGGATCAGTGTTAAACTTTTCTTTTGCCAGAGACAGCAAATTGTCACATCTCATTTGCGTTCACATGAACAAAGCAACAGTGTGGCGATCTGTGAAACGCCTCCCACCATTTGCAGCAGAGAACAATGGATCGGTGTGCGATAAATCCGGATTATCGTGCTGTAAACTTGCAGCACAGTAAGGTTAGGGCTGCCCTCGCCCACAAAATCTATAAAAAAAAAAAAACTGTGCAAATTTGTTCACAATTGCGTTCACCAAATGCATTTAGACAACAGGAAAAGAGTTCTCCACAAACTTCCCATCTCCTGTAGAGTTCCCTCGTCATCGTGCAAAGGCTTATGTGCTGCTACGCTGGGAGAGATGGTGGACAAAGGTTGAGGAGTGGAGCAGGAGGGAGGCAATTATTCCAACCAGCGAGTTGAAAACAGAAAGGTTTGTGGCTCGAATCCCAGCTCCGATAGCCACTGCCAGAGTGTCCTTTGGCAAGACACCGAGCCCCAATCGGTGGTGGTTGATCGTCTGACATGGCAGCTGCCGGCATTGGTGTCTGGATGTGTTGTATGAACGAAGCCCCCTAAATCAGAGGCAAAGGTGGAGAGGTGGAGGATAGGGGTCGATGGAGAAAGGAATTGGGGAATTTGGGATGCCCTCAGGCACAGACTGAGATCTTCAAAAAGAGAACTCCCACTGCAGATCCCTTGAACGCAGTGACCGATACGCCAGACATGGAAGGCTGCTCCTCGTTTTCCAGAGATTGGCACGACGCGAGATGGGGCGCTCGGGAGGGGAGGTAGGTGAATGGCGCGGCAGAGCCATGGATGTTGTGAGCCATGCACGGATGAAGCTACCGTAGACCCCGTGGCACGCTTTGAAGCGGTGGCGCTCTCCCACGGCGAGGGCGTCTACACCTGGTCCATCGGCACAGCTTCTTCTTTGGGCGGAGGCTCCAAGTGGATAGGTGTGACATTCGGAGGTTTCTTAGCCCTTGGTGCGGGGAGAACAAAGGGTCGGAACAAAGTTACAAAGGCAAATAATATCAAAGTAAAAATTATTTCTGAAGTTGGTTGTATTTGAGTGCCACTAAATTGAGGTAATTACCACAATTTGCACATTTCAAATCCATAAATACTAATAACTGGGCACCTAAGGGATAAGTGCAGACTCACTGGGTACTTGTGTGTTTTATTATTTCATTTGAGCAGCACTTTGGCTGTGATCATGCTCATCGGTACGTGGGATGAGTTTTTCACTGAACTTTGTGGTCAACGATTTTTTTAAAACATTCCCCACATTGTGTAGATCATTTTGCATCTCATTGACTCGTTGAGTCCCATTATTAGCACCTAAGGGTTAATAGTTTTTTTTCACTTTTTATTTAATTCAGGTAATCAGAAAATAATACACTAGCCCCTATGGTCCTGCCTTCCTACAGGCATTGAGAGCATGATAAGCATGGTATCAGTCCTCAAGGCTGACAGTTCATCGCTGACTTTTCCCTCATCAAGCTCTGGACAATGAACAGAAAGCCACGGTTTCTTACGAGTAGGGGGACATGGGGAAGGCCACAACCAGGAAGTGGTTCCTCTTCCTGAACAGACGCCACAGGCCCCTGTGATAGCCCCGCACGTCCAGATCCCACAGATGGAGGCACTGTAGGGACACGCAGAGTTTAAAGACATTCTTACTAAAGACCTCATCTCAAAAAAGGCACACAACTAAAGGCAAAAAACATCTTGTGAGACGACATCATTTCAAATCGAGGTTTCATCTTGGAGAAAATAACTAATCAGCAATACTCCTATGGTTTACTGTTTTACGGCTTGAATAAAAATGTGTTCGCTGAAAATGTTCTTTGAATTGACAATTACAATAGCACATACCCATGAGCAAATCATTCAAGGGAGCAAAAAATATATACATATTATAGCAGTACTACATTATAATACCGTATCATTTGATTGGTTGGTCATTGTTTTTCAGCAATCTGAGGCTATTGGATGAAGTAAGGAAGGCGTTTCCACATGACAAATATATTCAGTGCGTTGTTACTTTACTGAGAAGATGAAGTTGTGATATTATTCCATTGAAGGGGCTTCATTCCCTCATTGTAATGTAAAAGGATTGTATCTTTAGAACCAGAGGAACGTTTTTCTTCGTTGGTGTAAACAACATGCACACATGATCAAAATTTTGATTATTGGTATATACACAAAACTGAATGGATACTAACATTAACAAATCAGTTCAAATATTACTGAATAATGCTTGACAGTTCTACCTTGGCCAGTTCTGTCCAGGTATCTGTGTCCGACTCCCTCTCCATGGTGATGTACATGACGTATGTCTTCCCTTCTGTGTCAGGGATGAATGAGTCCTCGCACGGATTCTTACTGTGGTCCAGGACCTCTGCCTCGCTAGTGAAAAAAAAAACAGTTTGAGAAAGAATGTTTTTGAGAATTCAATTAACTTTTTATCAATTTACACAGAAATAGTTTACATGTCCTCACAAAGCGCCACGAAGCAACCTTGGTTGTGAATTTGGCGCTATATAAAAATCTGTTGAGTTGAGTTTCCCAAAGCGCTGAAGAATTAATTGGCAGCAACATTCCCCAGGAAGATCCAGAATACTTACGCCAAGAGATTCTGCAACAATACTTCATACGCGTCCTGCTTCAAGCTGTAAAAACAAAATAATAATTCAGTTTTGATGGTCTGAACACTACAAGGTCTTTCAACAGCAGTCACGTCATAGGGCAGTAGCGTCAATCCATTTGAACTTTTGTTCAGAGGAAGGGAAAAGTTAAATCAGATTATCCAGTGAACTAGGATCATTGCAGGACATTTGAGAAGTAGTTGTCTCGATACCGACACACTCATTAGGAAAATAAAAACTCTAGTCATAGTGTTAGGTGCTCAATGTCTGTTGGCACCTACCTATCCACATCTTTCATCTGAACGTTGGGAACTGTGTTAAACTTGTGTTTCTTGAAGTAGACCTCCTGCAAAACACACAGCACCTTAATCACAACTTGGAATTGTTTGAAAATTTGGTCCCACTTCAATGCATATTGGCTCCTTTCAATGCTTTTGATGTGATCCAAGCTGCCACAGAGCGTACCAAATGTCTGATTGCAGGTACAATATACAGACAGGTACCCGATGATGGTGATTCAATGACGCAAACCAAGTAGCGTTTAAAGTTTAACTCCAGGGGTTCAATTGTGGCTGCGGGACCATATTTTGCACCTCCACCTTAACTCATCCAGTGAGTGTTTCTTCCAAGAACCATAGAAAATTAAGTTCTGTGTCCTTGTCAACAACAGACTTCCCTTTATCATCTGAAGAAAATTCTTGTTTCTACCAGTTTCCATTCTGAAGTTCTAGCATCCAGAAAATGGGTGGGCATGTCTAGAAAAGGCAGATTGTTAACAAAATCTTCAGTAAATGCGGAGCGGGTGCAGTGCAGACGGTGGCAGTATACAGCCCCAGAGGTGGCATATTGGGCCCTCTGGTAGTTAGATGGAGGTACTGCAACCAAACTATTTTTTTTTTTTTTTTTGCAATAAAATCCAAAGACGTGACAAAGCTTGACAAAAAAAAGGCAACACGCTTTTGGCACTGAATGAGTTAATATGAAAGTTAATTTTCGGCCCGCAAGTCATTTTGAAAGTGGTAGGTTCCATATATTTGTAACTCAAATGCATTCTTATTTGTGCAAATAAATGCGGGGTACATGATCCGGCCTACAGCAAGCAAGAGAAGCAGAAGAACATTCTGATGTTAAATGACAAAAAAAATAAGTCAAAACCAGGGCTTTGAACCAATATTTTTTCCCCAAGCGTTTCGTTCAGAACAATAACAGAATTATAACGTTTCTGATTATGTGTTCCACCAATAAATTGACGTTCCTGAACCGGTTAGAACAAAAAAAATATTGTTCCCGGAACGGTTAATTTCGTTCCTGTCAGCCGTTTAATGCTATGTAATATATGTTGCGGCGAACCCACAGCGACTCGCTACAGAGGCCCGTTGGTAGCGCTCTATAGCCATATTATTTTTATATACCATTATTTTAAAATAAGTGTTGCTGTTCCGGAACATAAAAAATAACATTTTCGGTTTCGTTTCTGTTCCATGGAAAATACTTAAAGTTCCCGGTTTTCGTTTCTTGAACCGGTTCAAAGCCCTGGTCAAAACCCAACATTTCTTCACGGAATACCTGACGTGCCCCAGCCTCACCCAGGTCATTGGAGTTTGAGGCCACCGGTTTACTTCCACTTTAATGATGGACAAGTTTGATATAATCAGCAACAGCGGGTTCAAATAAAAATCTGCGACAAGGCCAGCGTGCATTTGGTGGATCTGCGGAATCTGGGTATCTTACGTGAAAGTATCCGTTCATGTTGAGGCCGATGATGCCAAAATGGTAGGAGCGGGACACGTCTGGAATGATGCACTCCCTGCCCTTGCGCTGTTCTGGCATCCGCAGCCACATGTCCCAGTCCCAGAGCTGAACATGGAATGACACAGATACACAAAATACATTTTGCTTAGTAACATCGCTTGTTATTTTAAACATTTACGTTTGGCATGTCCTTGGGTTCTTCCCAGGGCTTGAAAACCAAATTATTCTTAAAAAGTTCCGTTCCGAACAGTTCAGGCAGGCCTATGTTTAACGTTTTCGTTCTCGGAACTGTTCCGCTACCAAAATATCGGTCCTGAACGCAAACATTTTGTTCGTTCTTAAAGTTCCTTATATTGTGCAATGTTATGTTTTTAGATATAGTTAATACAAAATATATTTGCTGGGCTTTCAAACTTGCAACTGTAAAAACGTGAAACCGGGTTTAAAACGCCATTAAATTCACTTCCTCTTCTGTCCACAAGATGGAGCACCAGTTGCATGGGGCTTGATGACTAAAAGTTGGATGGATGCACAACTGGAAATAGTTTGCCAGACATAGGATATGTTCAAATATATAGAGAACAGAAAACAAATGTTTTTAACCGGTTTTATGGATTTCAAATGCTGCATACAGATTAGAGAGCCTAGGGTGGATTGGTAGTTCGATTTTCAACTGGAATGCACAGTTACGAGTTGTAGAACTAGCAAGAGACTAGGCAATACAATCTTGAGAAATATTTTTTTCGTTTCCGTTTCCGCTCCTCATAAAATTCCGTAAAATTCTGTTTTCGGTTGCCTAGGTCATCATCATTGTTTGAAGGTCAATTTTCCAGTGCGTTTGACTGGATTCTCTCTCCCCCTCTCAGCCGAACCCCATCAATAAAAATGATAGAATGGCGCACATGCTGAAATTTTTATTGCGTCTGGCCCCTCTCATCACACGCAGCACCTTTTCTCCAGTCACCCCTCTGGCAGACGTGATCGTGCCCTACTCACCAAGACTACCAGATTCAGAAATGGCTTCTTCCCCACTGCAGTACTGCTTCTGAACTCGAACAAAAGCACCGCCACTCACAGGTTGCAGAAACTGTTGAAATGAACTAAGCTATTGCTATGCTATTACTATAGTAGTAGTACATTGTTGTAAATACCACCATTACTTTTATTATTTCGCTGATGTTTCTTTTGTTCTCCATGTATTTCCATGTGTGTGCTTACAGAATATATAAAAGTTATTTACTCAAGTTTTCATCAATTGTGTCTATTATTTCACATTTTTCAGAAATTATTAATTAATATAAAATGTGTGTGGACCAATTCCTTGGCGATCAATTACTAAAATGTGTAGCAGATTAATGTCATCGATTAGTCGACTAATCTATTACTCCTGTTGGATATTTTCTTCTCTGGCCAAATTGTCTAGCCTGGCAAGCCAGAACCAACAAATCGTCCAAGCATCTCACGCGACTAAAAGGTCCGGTGGGTCTGGACCAACCAGGGCTTGAAAACGGAATAATTTTTGAAACGTTCCGTTCCGAATGGTTCAGGCAGGTCTCTGTTTAACGTTTTCGTTCTCGGAACCGTTCCACCACCAAAATATCGGTCCTGAACCGGTTCGGAACACAACAATTTCGTTCGTTCTTAAAGTTCCTCATATTGTGCTAGTTTAAGTTTAGATATAGTTTATACAAAATATATTTGGTGGACTTTCAAACTTCAGTGTAACTGTATTAACACCATTACATTCGCTTCCTCGTCTGTCCACAAGATGGAGCCCCAGATGCATGGGGCTTGATGACTGACATTGAAAGTGGACGGAAATAGTCTCCTAGACATAGGATATGTTACATACATATCCTAGAGAATACATATATAGAGAACAGAAAAAAAGTTTTTAACCGGTTTTGTGGATTTCATAAT
>OMKY01209475.1:0-14861 GCA_900302395.1 Bregmaceros cantori | reverse complement strand
GTGGGATTGAGCGGTCACTGTAAAGCGATTTCACTAACACTATAGTGGTAGAAGAGTCCTATATACATCCAGATATTGGCATATAAGTTTAGATATTTTAATTTACAACTAATACAATGAATGTCTACAATTTAAAATAATTAGAATAACAAATAATAGTTATGTAGATATAATTTCACTTTACCGGTCCAAAGGCCAAAACAGTTTGGACTAAACATTTTCTTGGAGAAACTTTCACACAGTTCATCAAATGGGTATGAACAAAAAAATCCACTCAAAACGTAGTCTTGTAAAGCAAAATTATTTTAAAATTTGCATTCCATTTGTCAAACAACTAATTGAGTAGTCAGCCTGTTAGAGTGATTCTGTTCAAAAGGAATGGTCTCACTATGTAATTTGGGGTTTTATTTAATTTATGGTTGACACATTCAACTCACCAATGCCACTGGACTAACTTGTTTTTTCTTTTAACCAACACCTGACAACTTTATTACTGAGTGTCTCGGTATGACATAGAAAGTACAAGACAAGTTTGAAAACTATTGAAAATGAAATGGACCATCCATCAAGGGCCCCTTTGTGGGATTTGACAATTGTGGATGTCAAGAGGTTTCAGCCAGTAGAGGTGTTGGCAAATGCCTCCGACACGGGTGGCAACCCGTGGCTCTTTGCCTGGTGTTCTGCGGATTGCCCTAATTTGGGCCACTGCCTAATATGGGACACCTAACTCCAGTTGCTCTGCCTCCTCCTCAAACTAATGAATGCCAAAGAAACTAGTGAGAAAACAAACTATGGTAATGTGTCAACATTAAGCTCAACTGTTCAACACTAAATTTCAGTGTCCCACATTAGGCAACTGAGTGTACCACATTAGGAGGTTGCAAAAAACAGTTGAATCCAATGTATTACTTCTCAAAGAAGGATCATTACAAAAGCTTGGCGTGTGGGAGTCTCGTAATCGAACAACGAAAGCGCGGCATGGAACGATCCGTAAGGCTGCGATGGAAGCCAGGCCCTTCCCCTTCGGGGCTCGTGTGCTGAAGCTGTTCTGAATGAGCGTGCTAAACGGCTTGATGGGAAACACAATGCTATTGGTTAATCCATCAAGCTACCAATGTGTGTGACACAATTGTATCGATCCCTGTCGCCATCGCTTCGTGGCTGAACGCAAGTCTCCCCATACTCGTCATACGCACATTCCCGCAGAAAACGACACACACACACGCACATAAACTCAGTTTGTGGGTGCACACATAAAGGCATAAGCACAAACGGATAGAGGCATAAATAATTGGCGAACATACACACACACACTCCCACTCGCACTGACAGACGCACTCACCAACGTGCACGCACGCACAGACACTCGCAAAAAGAATCGAATGCATGCCGAGCCAATCATGTGCACAAAGCTATGCATGGATTCGTGCAGACATATATCATGAACACACACACGACTTTGCCTCTGCCCCCAAGAGCATGGCATTCAGAGCAGCCTGCATATCGTATTGATTTAATTTAGCTATGAGTTTGTCTTCAGAGACAGAGAGAGAGAGAGAGAGGATGGTGGGGGCTAATCATGTGGGAGTCGATGACACATCCTGGTGGCTTATTAAAACATCAGTGCAGAGGGAAGCAAGGTAAGAGGGAGGAGGTGGGGGGGGTGGATCATACTTCCTGTGGATAATAACGATGAAGATATTTATACAAGTCAAACTCAAGCTCTTCACTTGGGGTGTTGATGGCTTCCACCCACCATCAGTTAGACTTGGGGCAGTAAGTCAACTAACTAAGAATTCTGATCATCGACCGGTAGCGACTCTGTCACTATCTCCAAGTATTGCACAATACTTGCGTAATGCAATAATTGTGTGTGAACCACTTTGCATTGCTCTGCATGAAAGATGCTGTATAACTAAAGATTGTCTTTTGATTTAAATGAAATTCATTTTTAGAATTCGCAAGGAACAGACTTCTCCTCCCTGCCAGCGTACTGGTTTTTCACCCAAGATTACTAAGAACTGAATATTGAACCATCATTCGTGCTGCTGAGGGGCAACTAATTCAATCATAGACTGATGAATATTTTCCAGCTTGTTAGGTCATTGTGACATGGCATCCATGGGTAGGGTAGGGTGTGTTATTCCATTAACGGTTGCCGTCGTTTCCGCTCTGTGAGCTGCAGGCCAGTCAGGATGAGATCTTTCACACGGAATGACCACGTGACTGGATGTCATGACAGTCTCAATATTATATTTTCCAAGGTTTTTTTTTTTTTTTTTGCACATGCGGTAGATGCACTCATTTTTTCATTGTATTAAAAGAGCTCGGCTAATAGAGGGAGACAGAACAGGGAAGTAGAGCTGCGGGAGGGGGGGGGCGGCAGTCCTAGCAGGCTGGGGCTGATAGTCTAATGAAAGGCCCCCCTCCGACACTTTTGGGTGTTGATTCAGACAGGCGTCGACCCATGCATTCCTCCCTGATTGATCAACATCCTCGGTGGACACGGGAGTCGGGAGACGGCGCCTTTGCATATCTGGACTTCGGTGAGGCCTTAGTTTCTTGATCCCTCTCTGGCTCTACTCTGGCAACATGTCGCTTTTGCGCGATGCACCAAGGGAAAACTTAATATAAACAAAGACGGTGTTTGTGCCTTGAGCTGAGCCACGGGCATGAGAGTACATGTGCTGCACTGCATTCTGCCTAACAGATTGAGCTTAAGTGCCAGCATGATTTATACTCAATTTTAACTTGCCGCTATTTTTTTGCAGAAATTCCCTGCCTGGCGCAATCGCTAACAATTGTCACACAGCCGAGAAGGTAACTCATTTTTTGTTGGTTTATTCACATTGTAACCTGCCCACTGGCAAGCAATATTTATATTTGAAGAGTCTGGTAACATATAGGTTGTATAAAGCTCCAGAGACATACAGAGAGCATTTATGTCGTCAGCCAGTATAGGTTACAGAGTGTCTCAAACTCAACACACACCTAGGCCATATGGAGCGTGAGTGTACGTCTACATGTGTGGGTGTGAGACAGCATTCACACACACACACACACACACAGAAACATGCTTGTGAAAACTGGTACATATGGACACTCACATAGGCACATTGACACACACACACACACACCTTGAAAAAACACAGCCAGAGGCGACCGAGTCCCCCCGTCAAGACAAACAGGGTCAGACCTTCCTCAGTGGATCGATGATGAGTCCTTTACACCTACTGGCTGTTAGCAGAGCAAAAGAGAGAGGGAGAGACGGAGAGAGGTAGAGACAGAGAGAGAGGTGAGGAATAGAGAGGGCGAGACAGAGATGGGTGAGGAAAAGGTGAGGAAGAGAGATGGAGAAACAGAGAGAGAGAAGGAGGAGAAGAGAGAGAGAGAGACAGAAAGAGAGTAGGGAAGGAAGAGAGAGAGGGAGAAAGAGGAACAGAGAGAGAGAGAGAGAGGGTGGGATAAAGAGAGGGGAGAGAGAGAAGGGGAGAGATGGAAAGGGAGAGAGGCGGAGAGAGTGTGAGTGAGGTAGAGAGAGAGAGAGAGAGAGAGGACAGCAGAGCAGTCTGGGCCCACAACTCTCCTCCTCACAACTCTCCTCCTTTCTTGTACATGTCTTCTCTATCTGTCATGCCATTCATCTCTTCATCTCATCAATCCCTATCTCTCTCTCTTCTCCTCATACAAGGCCAGAAGGATCACCGGCTGTCCGCTCAATTCATTGGAAGGGCTGTATTTTGGGGGCAATTATTACAGAACGTATTACATATCATTCTGCTCTTTATGTTCATGCACGTATATAGACAATACACAAACACACATTTGTCTCATACACACACACGACTTAAAGTCTTAAAAAAAGACTTAAAGTGAGTGGATATATATGAGTGCATGTAGTTCTGTACAAAGAAAAGCACTGATTGCCACACTTGGTGGCAATCAGTGGGTGAACTGCGGCATAGGATGTCACCTCCTTGAAAAGGACCACCGACCAATCTTCATCACTCTGCCTCTCTCTATCTCTCGCTTCCCTTCACCTTCCTCCCGGACTTGCGAAAGTGAACTTAAAGATTCAAAGACATTGCTGAAGGGGGTAGAAAGATGCAATGACTACCTTTTTTGTATTAATTTCATGCTTGTATAGCTGATTGTGAAACTAAAAGTCATTCATTCTAAAGGTTGTCATCTTCATTTGTCTCATGGTATAGGGTATTCGTATATAGACCAGATGATTTTAAGGTGATATCCGGTACCTTTTGATGAGTTGAGAAATGGAGGGAGCACAGTGGTTGAATGGGTTTCAACAGAGGTGTATCGAAATTTATTTGAGGATGGACAGCCAGCATCTGCTGAAGTTGTGCCAACGTTTCACAGAAACAATTGGTGTCTTAAAGTAAACTCATCACAAAGCAATGTTATGTCGGCGAAGGTCAACCTCGAGCCTGTCTGGTAAATAGCACCCAGAATAATCTTGTTGACCTCCTTGCCTGCGGTGCGGAGTGCAGACGGCCAGCTGTTATTATTGTATGCATGTACTACGTGCCAGGTGATATGATTTGCCAACACCAAAACGGGGTTGAGCCTGAAACAGTTGGAAGTAAGCGGGGGAAGTGAGTGGGAGAGTTTCGGATACTGGTGCTGTGGAGGGGCGGTGGGTGTTCCACTCTGTAACTGCCATCGCTGATTGCTGAATTGTCCTGAAGAATCCTGAATAAACCCTGATGAATACATCCACACCATCTGATCATTGGAGAGCCTGATAAGATGACTTTTGATGATTTGGGAAATGATCCAAACCTTGACCTGTTGGAAAAACATGATTTGACTAATATCGACGATAAATGCATGTTCAGACGTCAAATAATATTCTCACATCACAGGTTCAGACATCAAGCCTTTATGGCTGGGAACATATCAAGTTACATAATGCCTGTGACCATAGTGAGAGCATAATTGTACTAAATGATTTCTACCAGACAAAACAGTTCAGATTGATCCCGGTGAATAACCTGCCTTGCCCCTTTAAGAGACAGACAGAGACAGGTTTCATCCTCTGTGAATGGGGTTGAAGCGTGAAACGGTGACCTGCGCTATGAGACATGATCACAACGCTGGCGTCCGGCCAAGACGTCCGCTGAGAGGGCAGACCCGCCGCCACCTGGTCCAAGCCTCAGGTGAGCAACAGCTTTAATTTGTCCTGGCGAGCAGGGAGCGGAGCTCATCATCGACCGCTCGCCGCACATGCTGAGAGCGTGGCCGCAGCGGCGGGCGCTGCTATATTGATTGGGTCGCATGGAGCTCAGCGGGAAGCAGACACGCCACACAGACTGAGTGACTCTGCCGTTTTGAAGTCTGCGACCCCCGGGACATTTATGACCTGAATTAATGCTGGCCTCAACTAAGGTTGGTAACCGACGGAGACCTGGCTTCAAAATGGAGTCGCTGCAAAAAAATCAGACACACTGTCTGTGCAACAAGTGCCGATGGCGTATGTCGTAATCCAGCAAAAGCCATTTTGTGTCTTGTGTATGATTTATGATCAAAGCTAGTATTGTGTTGTTTTTTTTAAATATGCATCGGCTATAGAACTGCTGAAGAGTCATTTGTTTTTATTAAACTGTCTTCATTTTCCTTGAGTTTTGTTCTTTTGTAATATTGTAGAATTATCTAGTTAGAACAAAAACACCATATTCAGTCATCATGAAAGTTAAGGTGAAATAGTAAGGCTATTTAAAAACGTCTGCTTCATCCAACCCCTGGTTAAGTACACCTGTGACCAAGCTGATTGTATGCATGTACCGCATATTATGCACAATTTATGTATGAATCAAACAAATGAATCAATATCATGAATTCTGACTTTCACAGAAACTATAGAACGGCTATGTTAAAGAACATACTGTTTAGCCTGGAAAAAGTTGGACATAAAAAAGATTTTCTACTAGAATGTAGGCCTTGGACTGGAACCCACAGGGGAAGAGGAAAAGGGGTCGTCGAAAGAAAGTGTGGAGAAGAACTGTCGCCGAAGAGCATCGAAAAATCAGAGCAGCCTGGGAACATCTCAAGAAGACGGCTAAGGACTAGAAGACTAAGGATGAGGACTAGAATGTAGTAGAGAGGTGCTGTTGTGGCGCAATCGGTTAGTGTGCGGTACTAGTAGAGATCTTCCATATTTAACATGTAACAAAAGGCAGCCACATACATAGTCTTGTCGCCGTGGCTTAAGACACCAGCACACACAGCGCCGTGAAATTGCTTCCCCTCACGGTCATATGCTGCACGTCCACTCGTTCCTACTCTCTCATCCCCCGCTTCTGCACTAACGCTGTCAATAAAAGCTTGGAAGGAACAACTACGTGAGCTTTTTCAAAGTACGACCCAGGCTAAAATGTGTTTTCCTCATTTCAACTCGAAGCCATGGACTACCGCTCACCGGACCTAATTGATGGCAGCAGGAACTGGCCCCGCGTGCCGACTCACGCTCCAAACTGAAAATTGTAGAAATTATACTCAACTAGAATGGACTCGTGCTGCATCACGCAGGCAGGGGAATGGACCCTCTCACACACAGACTCACACACACACACACACACACAATATCATAAAAACAGACTTAGGCACACTCATGTGAATGCACATAGAGAGTGTGTTGGAAAGGACAGCAGGCATGTGCCCGCTGACAGAAGTGGGTTAGAAAGACAAGCCAGGGGCGAAGCTGAACTGACACCCACGGGGAGATTGTGCGTGCATGTGTGTGTGTGTGTGTGTCTTTGTGTGTGTTTATGTGTGTCATACTCAATTCCAAACAACATGCATCGTGCCACCACAAACACTGCCAACCACAACACGCAGGCAGTAGAACTAAACAAAGTGTGTGTATGTGTGTGTGTGTGTCAATTTGGGAGGGTGTTCCAGAGGATGCCTCCACAATGGAAGCCACCACAGATTGGAACTCTAAAGAGGAAATGATTAATGGACAAATACACACATCAGGGCAGTTATGATTATTCCCTGTGTTTCTGGTTCTAATACAGAGCACATAGATGATGTTTCCATGTGCTGGAGAAATACTCATGCACAATCACTGTGCTGCCAATGTGAGGAACTACAGATGGTAAGCAAATTAATCAATTTCATACATTCATTCATACTGCGCTACAGACTTCTACAGATGCCACACAACAACTAGGTCTATGCCATCCTGACCGCTGAAGCGGTCGTCCCCGAAAACAAAGCTAAAGAAAATGTCCAAAAAGAATCCATCCGCATGGTCAGAAGTTAGGAAAACAAACATTTGGCGATCTTGAAAGTATCCTTCTCCTGCAAACGTTATCGCGTTAACACAGACATGGTAGACATGGTGCACACAAAACCATTATATCACTGATGCTCCGTGTTTCGAGTATACAAATATGTCAAACGGCGTATTGTTTAATATGAAAAAACTATTAAAATAAATATTTTAGAATGTAGTGGAGGGGTCCGCGTTGGCCGGGTGGTTATGGACACCGCACCTAACGCGACCCCATTCATGTTAGTGGCGCTACGTCTACCGCAGGGTCCGAAGTGTCGCGAGTTCGACTACGCTCGTCGACTTGTCTGCAATGTCTACCCCGGATCTTTTCAACCCAGTTTCAGACTAATCCCATCCAATAAAGATGGAAAAACGGCGCTGACTTAAAAAAAGAATCTAGGGGAGATCATTTTGTGTGTCGATCGTCTGTTGAGAAATTATTGTTACTTCGCATTTGATATTTCATAATATGATAATCAATGAATCTATTGATATACGTTCAATTGGCATCAATTCATCATTTTTTCGTCTGTCCTAAACGCAAATTATTATCATTTTTTTATTATACTGTATGTTGCTCTTATTGCCAATGGCCATTTCTAGCATCATGGCCCCCACCCATTCTCACTCAAACAATAATAAGTAAGCTTGGGTGAAAAAAACAATGTAATGTTGTTCAATAGCACAGAAGAGTAGGCTCTTCCGTGATAATACTTACACTGGAATTGTAATGCACACTCTGCAATAAGTGGAGATAGAGAGACATCAAAAGGTTATATTTATAACGTTTCAAGTTCATAATCGTTCCAATTTTAAAGGTCACAGACAACTTAACGTTTATAGCCCCAGAGAAAATGCTGAACATAAAAACCCACCTCCTCCCTGAGGGTGATTCTCATGATGATAGATAATTGATATGTTCATAGAAATGCCAAAAGCTCGTCTTGCCAAATAATTAGTTCAATCTGCGGCCGGGTGAAGCAGATATCTGATAACGGGATTACCTTATTGATTCCAACTAGAAGCAACTTGTGCCTCTAACAGATCTGCTATTGTAAAGTCACCAATTGGCTGTGAGACACTGCAAAGGTTATGCGCCCCACAGCTTGGGCGCGGCTGATTATTGGGTCTAGGAAGAGGGTTTTTGCTCCGCTGTCAAGAAATAGAAGGAAAAAAAAAACAAATTCGATCAATCGGCAGGCCGGAGGCGATGGCTCGGGAAGTCAGCCAGCGTAACCGCGGTAACCACGAGCCCCGGGGCGGCGAGCATCAGCAATCCGTTGCCTGCGCTCAAGAGAGAATTTAGTGCGGCAGGCAGCCGTTTTTTTTTTTTTCCTCCTTTCCTTCATCCTCTCACAAAGCAATATCTGTGAGTGGCGGTCTATGAAAAGCCTTCGGTTAGTCGGCATCGTTCAGCCGGGGCGTTTAAAAGACGTTTTGATGCTGATGGCCAACGATTGATCCTTCACCTCATCGACTTGCTGCCACGGCTGCCGCTTGCTTTCTTTCACCGTAAAAAAATCCCACTTCACAGTATATAATATTTAGCCCCGCCCCTCTTACCCACCGCCTGGAGTGGCTGAATTTGGCCGCAATCAAAGTCCCTGCCGGCTACTGGGCTACTGCCGTCGTTCTTCCCATGGCGTAATCAAATTTTCATGATTGTTGTATCGCCGAGGTGATGTCATATCTACAGTCGGAAAGCTACTGGGCTCCATCCTCAGTAGATTGTATCTGATTAGAAGGCAGCAGGAGTGGTGAGACTATGGCAGACAGACGTAATGCTACAACATATCCAGATATATAGTGGCACCCATTTCGGACATCTCATTCCAAACTTGACTCTTTACATACAGAAAGCCAATAAATATCCAGTGTATGTGATTCAAGTTAAGTTGACTTAAGTCACTGTGAACGTTTTCTTCCCTGACAGTGTTGTATAAAATACCATACAACATGTAGTAGTGAATGGATTGCAATCATTGCAATTGACTCCCGTCAAATAATTATTAAGAAAAAAGGACATTTTGTCGTTTTGAAAATTGCACTTAAGTGTACTTAAGTAGAGAAGAACAATAAATGAATATTATGTCCAGTCAAGTGAACTGATTTGTTGATGATGTCTAGACATACTACGAAGGCGATGAATTTCATCCTTATTCAGAGGTATAATGATCCTCAACTCCCAGCATGCTCTCTGCTTATTGGTATGGGTCTTATTCTGTTGTACTCCGTGTTCTGGTGTGTTCGTGTACACAGCAATTACAGCCCCACTACACTCTTGTATCTCAGAACACACACACAATTCTCGCCCTTCCATGGGCACTTCATCCTGGTTCTACCTGACATCTGTCCTAGGTTATGCCTAAGTAAGTGCAAACTTAATGCACAAGGAACTCAAAGACTATGTAAGTGATCCAAGGAAAGCATGAAGCACTCCCAAAGTGCTGGTAAAGACTGCAGTCTGTAGCTTGAGGCAATGTATGAAACGTTGTGCAGGTTTGGAAGGTTCTGGCCACCAACAGTGTCAATTGTCGATCTCCCAGCATGGTCTTCAGAAATGTTTTTTCTTTTGTTGTGTCATGTTAAGTGTGTTTGTGTACAGAGCAACTACAGGCTGTGACACACCCGTTGCACTGAGGAAAAGGGAACATAGCAGCTTGTAGCATTCATAACCACCATAAAAAAATCTCAAATGTCCAACCACCAACGTAACCGACCCAGACCAACTCAAAAAAGACACTCAGCGTTTCATGAATAGCATTCAACACGAGTGTGATGCCCTTTGCAGGTGAACTTAGGGAGCTACAAGGAGAATTTGAGACGAATTATGAGAGAGAAATGTGTGAGGATAAAAGGGCGAAAGGCAGAGGATGGGAGAAAAAAACTGAGCCCATAAGGGAATTGTGTTTATCTGGTAGCCGCATAGCTGTTTCTCATAAACTGAGAGTCACATAAACAGCCGTGGAAGGTAGGAAGAAATAGAAAGGAAGACATCCAATCAGAGAGTGAGAGAGCGTGTGTTAATGGGTCGTGATGTCATTTCTTGCATTTCTTTTTTTTTTAAGTTATTTTTTGGGCGCAAGCGCAATTTTCCATTCTTTTATTGAGAGAGATAGTGACAGGATTAAATTGGAAACTGGGTTGAAGAGACGGGGGAAACATTGCAGAAAAGTCGGACAGGGGAATCAAACCTGCGGTACAGCTCGACTCATGGTCTGGGGGACGCACTCTCTAACGCTCCGCCACCGCGCGTCCCCCCATTTCTGGCATTTCTAGGCCAATTAACTTGTTGTATTTGCTTATTTCTCACTAAGTCACTCTGGAATTCATTCAGTCTACAAACCATCTCTCAGGATCTACAAACCCTCTCTCTTGATCAATGAAACATTTCAAAAGTAATGTGTAAAAAAACGTAGTCTGTGCATCTTCATCACTTCTAACCAACAATTGTCAGAATTGTACAAATTGAGACCAGTCATCTGCAGTCTGAGAAGAATATGGAGAGCTGAGATGAATTGAAGTTATATCATGTGTACAGCATCCAGACTTCTGGTCTTCTAGTTCTTTTTGTGTGTTTTTTTTTGTAATATCAATATATGCATACACAGTGATTGGACCGAGAGTAATAGCCAACATCCATAGGCAATCGACTTCTTATAAACCCCTCGGTGGGTAGAGTCAGGACGTTAATGGTGTTCAAACATCTCCGACCCCCCGTCATCCTTTGCGTGCTCGGTGATGCTTTGTGTAGTGTATTAACTTTATTGGCAACAATCCCCTGTTCATTTCACAACCGCCACACCTGCTACCTGCCGTATACTGCTATAGCCTTGTAGTGTTGTATTTTCTTTTCTTTATTGTTACTATTGTGTTATTATGTTCAGCGGTGCATCTACTGTGTTCGAAATTCCTAATTGGTTGTATATGCAACGACTGATGGTGATTCTGATCATGTTCGTTGTAATGAGGATGTCTTGCAGACATCACAAAAGCAGGCTGTTCACCACAATCTCACCATCACGAGTGGAACACAGCCTTCATAAAGCTTGTGGGCCTGACCATATGCTAGCATGCTATTTGTGGCAGAGCATTGAATGAGCCATCCAACCTGCAGTCAGTGTTTTCTTAACAGCTTTGCCTTGCAGCAAAGAGGAGCCTCTGCAGCTCAACAGGAAGCATCTCTATTTCCAGCGGTATATGACTCCTTTTAACTCAACTCCACAGATTCTTACATAGCGCATACAAAGTCTCCTCCAGGCGCTTCACAGAAAAAGCATAGATTTTGATTGACCGTATGTTAACAATGACAAAACTTCTAATTTAGGGTAAATGGCACACTTGTGCGCTTCGAATTTCAGTCCACTGAAACAAATTGTGCCGGGATGATGCCCTAAAACCTTGTGCACAGATTAAACAGCCACCATCTTGCCTACATAGCAATAGTAGGCAAGATGGTGCCTACTAATAGAATCACGTTAAAAGCATGGACAAGTACACATACATGTCACGTGAATAGGCTCTTTGTAATCCATTCGTCGGCGCTATGAAAAGTTGGTTGTGCAATGTGCCAAAGCACAAAAACACCATTACCGGTAAGAGCAAAACACACAGTAGTATTCAATTTGATACAGTACTAAATTGCGATGACAGACTGCATCTACTCAAATAGGCACACAATTCTGCACCTGACACCTACTGTAGGACCACCACTGTCTGTTCATAGTTTGCGCTGCACAATTACTGTGCCAGTACATAGACTGCTCTGGATTGACTTAACAACTACAGTATTGCACTAAGAAGTATGTTCGCCTGATCTTTGTGCTGCACTGGTTACCGATAAAAAAATATCCTAGTCTGTGAACTTGACCTCAAATAAACCTCATACTAGCACCTTTTGTCACAAGTGACTGGCCATAACTCGATGCGCTACATGGTCTGGATCCATTTTGTTGTTAGCAAAGGACACAAGGGCCCCTGTGTTCTTCCGGCTATAGACTCGTCTCCAGGCTGCCTCCACCAAGCCCAACCAATGGCCATGAGGCGACTGCCACATGTCACATGCTCGCCCAAGCCCACTGGGATACAACAACAACTCAGCATGGCTGGCAGTGCCCCCGGGGGGACCCCGAACATCGTCACGCCGACTGCTACCGCGTTGTGGGCTGGATGGGACGAAATGATGAGTCAGAGCGATAAATGAAGAAGGAGACAGATCGAGAGAGACAGAGAAAAGACACGGCAACAAAGAAAGAAAGGAAAGATGGACGGAGAGAGGCAGAGACAGTGGAGGGTGGAGGAGGGAGAGAGAGAGCTCCCAATTCAATTTGGGAGTCATGGCGGCTCAGAGAACAAACACAAAGGGTTGATTATGCAGCCCGTCCCTTCTGGAAATAGAGGAGACTAATTCACTATCCTCAAACACCACTGGGGGAGACGCAGACAGATAGATATGTAGAGAGACAGATGAAGGGGGAGTGGGAGGGTGAGGTACGGCTCACCCGGCTCGAGGGACAGAGAGTGCGAGAGGGGAGACACAGACAAAAAAAAAGTAACAACAGACAGGCTGCATTCGCAGTAGCCATCAATAACTACATGAAGAGGCCGATAAAGTAAAGAAGAGAAACTACAGTGTTCTGATTACAAAAAACATCAACTTAGGCTGGCTGTAGCTGAGTCCTTCAATGACCGAAGGGCTGGTGGTTCGAATCCCAGCTCCGACAGTTTTTGGACAAGAAACTCAACCTCAAGTTGCTTCAAATGGATTGTGATTGAGCGCCTTTGATGGCAACTGCCACCTTTGGTGTGTACATAATTCCTGATTGGGAGTATTCAAAATCAATAAAACAATTTAAAACATGCAATCTAGATTACATTAACATTCCCATGATATAAAAAGAATTACACAGCGGGAGCCGTTCCTCTGCGCACACCACCGGACGAGCCGGGTCATTTGAGGACCACACCTGGCAGCGATTCACCCCAGCTGCATGCCACCGGGATTAGCTCGCCGCTCCTTTCAAGGAGACCACCCGGGAACTCACAACACAGTGGCACTGAACATTCTAAGATAACTCCAACCAAGGAGACAATTTGTATGATTTTGCAACCACAACCACTTTGATATGATGTGTCACTGACATGTATAGCAACACTAAAAATACTTTAATTATTAGTCCGACCATAAATCACTGGAGTAAAATTGATTCTGCAAATCAGAATCCTGTTTCCATAGAGAGGGTTCCTTGATTCCGTGGATCGAACGTCAAAATTCTACAGGTTTTAAAAATATTAATTCTAACTTTCACAGGGAAAAATATAACAGGGGGCATCATTAAGAGTGCAAGGGGGGGAGATTTAAGGAAAATTATAGTAGGGAAAGAGACTTGAAAAGGGTGTATGCGTAACATTATTTTTAGCAGATTTATTGTACTCTTTGATGTACTGGCCTATAAAGTGAATATATAAATATTCAGAGGTGCAAGATTAAATAAGTGCTGGCAACACGGACTCCTTCGGATGAGGGTACAGTGGGGAGGCAGTTAAATTATAACTGGAAATGTGAGAAAAACAGAGCAAGATAACATATGAGAGAATGGCGTTTTAATTATCACACATATTTTTATCAGGTTTTCTTGACAGAGAATTTAAAGCTGCACATGCTGAAACTCAGAAGACACTCTCACCAGTGTATCATGAACCAGAGCATACTATCACCTCCAATCCACTCCCGCTTCAGAGAGAGAGGGGAGGGAACTCCCTCCTGCAATGAGCAACATGCACATACTTCAAACAGCTGCTGTCTGTCTTAGGAATAAGACATCTTGCCTCTGGTGACCATGTTGAGGATATTTCATTGTTATTGATTTCCCCCCTCTTGCCAACTCGGACAATAGCAGATGACGTTGTCATTGAGTCTGGAGAATCTGTCCTCCCAGAGCTTTGAGCATGTGTCGTAGCTGCATAGGATCTAACTCAACATCACAACAAAAGTCGAGCATGCAACAGGAGAGGGGTGTTAAAGAGCATCCCACCCTTCAGATACATTTTTTGAGGAAACAGTACTAAGACAAGTAAGGAAAATAATTGCAGACCCATCCCACGCTCTGCACTCAGAATCTATTGCCTTCTGGCCGAGGTTACCATATTCCAAAAAAAAAAGGAAACAGTATCTGAGCAATTAATTTTTGCCTCTTGATTTGACTATAACCATAGCTGTAGATTCTCAAGTTATAGCAAAGAGCAATTGCTATTTTCGGCCTCTCAGATCTGAAAAATGCTTTTCATAGCAATTCACTTTAGAACAATGTCTTTACCAATTCTTAAAGCTAGGATTGTTGTCCTTCATTGCTAGCATTAGAACGAACCGAACCCACATCTCCTGTGTCAGATCAAGAAAGCTACTGTATATGCATGAAGAAATGAAAAGATAGGCAAAAAGTGCAAGAGAGATGTGGGGGCGGGCAACGACAAACACCAATCTGTCCTCCTTCTCCTGTCGTCACATCCTCGGGTCACCAGAGTAACGGCTTCCATTATGCCCCCCCCACCCCAGCCCAACACC
>OMKY01209474.1:0-25882 GCA_900302395.1 Bregmaceros cantori | reverse complement strand
GTAAAAAAGTAGACAAAATATTCTTTTGAGAACTAGCTAATACTGCCGCCATTTATTTTATAAAACCACTTAAAGTAGTTTTTGTGCAGTATTTAGCCTTAGATGGAGTTTACCATCCACTTTAGACTGCATTCCCATCAACCCGACTCTGGAAGGCAGCGCCTGGCGCGGCGAGGGCCGGCACCGGTCTCACAAAATGATCTTCCGTACGCAACATTTCCCGCGCCCGATGGGGCAGGCGGGGATTCGGCGCTGGGTTTCCCTGTTCGCTACTGAGGGAATCCTGGTTAGTTTCATTTCCTCCGCTTACTGATTCTTAAGTTAAGAGGTCGTCCAGGGACGCACGACTGCGCCGTCCTCGACCGGGAAAGGGTTCCGTGAGACGGGGTCGTCCGACGCCCGAACTGGAACGAACCTCCAGCGGCGGGCGCACGACCGGACGCGCTCCGCGGGCCAAACTTTCGGAGAATGTCCGCGAGGACGCTCGATCCGCAGGCGGGACCGCGGGAACAAGCACGGCGGCATAAGTTTGCGAGTTGTAGACGACCAGCGAGAGAGGGGGAAGGAAGGTGGGGGTGGAGTCTTCAGGTGGTGGGTTGAACCACTTCACTGTTTGAAGGGGTGGAAGAGCGGAGCTTTTGGGAGAATCCAACTCTAACCGGGACGCGGACACCTAACGATTAATCGCACCCGACTAATCGATTACCAAATTCGTCGGCAACGAATTTGGTAATCGATTATCATCGATTAATCGATTAATCGTTTGCAGCTCTAGCCTAAATGATGACATATTGGGCTTTCACGCAAGCTTACGTGATGTCTTTATTATATTGGGGCCTTGACACTGGAAAAATTGCATTGGAACAACATATATTCAACACGTTTGAGCAGAGAATGGGCCAAACCATGAAACGATTAATCGCTGCCAATTAATCGATTAACAAATTAGTTGGTGATTATTTCAATAATCGATTATCAACTATTAATCGATTGCAGCTCTACAGTATTCCCAGAGACATGACACATCTAAGCTAGCATTCTGTCTGAGAGATGAACATCACTCAGGTTGTAGGTATCATTTCAGTCTTGACATCATTTCTACAGAAAACATGAAACTCACTTTCAATCAACCAATCACAACACATTCTCCTAGCCAATGAGAATACAGTATGATTGGGATCGAGCTCAGTGGGAGAGTCCTTGCGACCAATCACAACACGTTGGGCAATCAACAGTTCACAGGGAAGAGAGTTTGATTCTTGAAGCTATTAAACACAAGGCGATCCACACAGGAACGAAATCTAAATGTCTCTATCCTATAGTGCCCTACTGTCCACATGACATCGGCATTGTCCGTCCCGTCCCCTCCCTCACATATATTTTTTTGTAACTTCTTTTCAACTTTTTCCGGCGTCAGCACAGTTTTTTTCCATCCTTTTTGGATAGGATTAGTCGGAAACTGGGTTTAAGTCGAGATCGGGGGTAGACATTGCTGACAAGTCGACGAGCGTAGTCAACCTCGCGACACTGCGGACGCTACGATGGACACAGCGCCACTAGTGTCAGTGGGGTCGCGTTAGGTACGGTGTCCATAACCACTCGGCCAACGCGGACCCCAAAATATATGTATTTAGATTTTTTTTTAATTCGACCTTCAAGGTGGAAAACGTGTGTGCACGCAACTCCCGAGTCCCGAGTGTGGCGCTGTTTACACATACATCTCGAGACACAGTTTCTGAGATACTCAGGGGTTGCGCTCCGCGGGACACACGCCAGCAGTATCTGTGTGTGTTTTTCTAGCATCATTTTCATTAAGGAATTTGCCATAGTGAGTACGGCAACTTTCTCAGATCTGGGTTTCCTCCAGGCACTCTGGTTTCCCCACCACCAAAGAACTTGTTCTTGTTAACCTGCTCCAGTCAGTGCCCCTGGCCAAGGTACTAGCTCAGAATGTCGAGTTGGCCCCCCGGCGCTGCACTGGCGGCTGCCCACGGCTACTTAGGGATGCTAACTAAATGCGAAGAATAGAGAATACTATTAATGCAATTCATAGTTTACATTAGGGCTGCAACAATTAGATTAATCGATGACTAATCGATTAAGGAAATAATCGACAACTAATGCAATAATCGATAATCGCCAAGGAGTTGAATCATTGTTATTTTCAGCAGTTTTTTGCCGTCACTACACAGATTTGACATTACTTGATAATTTCTGAAAATCCAAAATATGATCAATATTATTGATAAAGAAAACATTATGAAGAAAACCATCAAAATATTAGCGTATAAATCAATTGTAATGAGTTTGTGTAGGGTAATTAAATAAATTGTTGTACATTTTCTCACTAATGTGGTCCGAAATGGACTACATTTCAAGTTGACAAGATTCATTTCCAACCATCGATTGGTTGCCAAATTGAACTAGTCAGAAAATCCAAAATATGATTAATAATATTGATATTAAAGAAACACGCATATGATAAAAATCAATATATTAGCATATAAATTTAACAACTTTGTGAAGTCTAATCAACCTAATTGTTGTACATTTGTTTTTGCTAATATGGACAAAAATGTACTACATTTTAAGTTGACGAGATCAATTCCTGTGTCGCTGTGAATATTTTGGATTTTTTTCCAAGGATAAATATCTAACTGATTAGTTGATTAATCATTTCAATAATTGGCAACTAAATCGACTATTAAAATAATCGTTGGTTGCAGCTCTACTCGGAACAAAATTATTCTATTTTTATTTCAAATACTGTTGGATATAGCAGCCCTAGTATGAACTGAACATCAAATTCTGAAAGAGCAGTTAACTATAGAGTGGTTTCTAAGACACTATTTCAGGAGCCTCCAGACTTTGCACCTGTTCTGGTTAAAGTGGCGTGGAACCCAAAAGTGCTCGAGGAGAAACCCGATAACACCAGAGCCATCCAAGGTTCTAAACTGGAGCCAGCGGGTCTAAAAGTGGTTGTGATGTCATAGAGTAGCGAGAGGAGGGGGGAGGGGGGTCAGAAGTGGGAAAAAGTTTGAAGATGCAAAGTTCGAAGGGCACAACCATTAGTCTACTAATCCAATATGAAATTAGCAACAATTTCAATAATCGCTAAGGAAATAACTGCTTGCCATTTTCAGCAGTTTGGCTCTGTGGCGCAGCCAGTAAGACACCTGCATCCAGCACAAGTATGGTGCATATGACTTAATTCACAGGCTGCGGATAAATATTAAAATATCACACATACGGGTGTTGTTCCGACTTAATCTGGACCGCCAAACTACATTAGGTCTATAAAAACCTTCATCTCCAGATGTACTAGATATAATAATTACACGTAACAAATAGAATGTGTCCGAAATCACTCCCCTCTAGCAAAGCATTGTGGGTTATATTGCTCCGTCTAGAGTACATCAATGCTTACTACTTTTTTTGGTGCTTTGTGGGATACTGCGCTGTATAGGGTATATGGAGAATTCGGACACCCCTACAAAATGGCGTGCGCACTATATGGGAATAGGGAGCGATTTTGGACACAGCCATAGTTTTATATGTGGGACAAACTTGATCGATCCTTTCACAAATGTACCCCGTTAGCACGAAAGATTTGCCGCCATGGCAGCACACAGCGTTACATCTCCTGCTCTCAGTGTTTTGGGGACACAAAACCTGGCACGGCATGCACCTTGTTTTAACTTGTGTCAACTAGAGATGTGTGTACTCTTCCACAGACAGCCGGGTGAAATATAGCACTCTGCAAAGCCCGTACAACCATCTTCTCATATCTCATGTTGAAATGTTTAATGGCTCAGTACTGTCCGTCCTAAAATAAAATTCATTTCATTCATATAAATAGAATTCAGCAACACAAGAAAGGAGTCAGCGGTGAGCAACCATCAATGTCAGTACTAGGGCTGCAACTATTAGTCGATTAATCGGTGACTAATCGATTATAAAATAGACAATTAATCTAATAAATCAATAAATCGGCAAAGAGATGAATCATTGTCATTGTTGGCGGTTTTGGGCTATTTCCCCATTTATCAACACTTTCATATTAATTCATAATTGCCGAAAATATTAAACATTCAATAGGCATAACAGACTTAAAAAAAACATGAATATGAAGAAATCAATAAAAATATTACAGTATAAATTTCATGGAATGAGTTAGTGTGAGAGGAAATAACTTCATGTCTGTATATATTTTGTTGAAGAGTAACCAAATTTTGCTGTATTTCAAGTTGACAAGATTAACTCCTCGTAATTGTTGCTCGCTGTAAGAATTTGGGGCATTTCTAAAGGAAGAATTATCCAACCGATTAGTCGATTAATCATTTCAATAATCGCCAACTAATCAACTATCAAAACAATCGTTAGTTGCAGCCCTAGTCATTACAGACTCTCAGTATCTCCAACTAGAGAAATATGACAAATGGAACTCTGAGACCAAGGGCCGTCATAAAATTTTGCTGGAAAAGACATTTGCCAAGAAATCACGATGAATCAAAAAATATGGTCGTTCTCGCAACCTTCACTGCTTCAAACAACAATGACATACAAATGTGATACAATGTGAATACACCCTTTCAAATATTAACCTCTAGTCACTTTTAGGACTGTCGAGACCTCCTGTAAAATGATCTGCACACTAAAAAAAATGAACATCTTTGCGATATCAAAGTGCAGCGAAAACGCATACCACGCACCCATGAGCTTGACCACAGCCAAAAAGCCGGTCAAATGGAATTAAAAACGCACAAGGAGCCAATAAGGCACCCAAGGGTTAACAAGTGTGACTTTATTAAAATATCAAGGAGGGCAAACTATTAATTTCCCTTTAAAATTAAACATCTTTACAGTCTATGACTCACAGTAGCTACTGAAAGTCGGCGTCATCACCAAAACAAGAAAACTTTAGATTATATATAATAAATACATTGTGTTATTGCTTTTGATAGTTTTCTTGATATTTATTTTAATGGGAATTAGATGGGACTGATGGGAAATGCATACATTTCCACTGAATTTGAATTATTCAAGTTATATGAATCAATTGAACATCCAGTATCCACCCATCTTCACTCTCTCCCATTCACTCAATGGGTTTTAATTAAAACTAGAATCACTCAGAGTGCAAACCTGTGCCAAGGCCAAGGGGTCACTGATGCCAAAATATCTATTATGTTAGGCTACAGAAATGCTCCAAAATGTAATCACTAGTTCCGTTCGTTTGCTCTTGGTGGCAAGTGGGATTATAGTCATAGAAATAAGTATTTTCACGATTTGCCAGAGGTCGGACGCAAACCCGGGTCTCCAGCTTGGCAGACCGTAGGGCTAACTGCTATACTATCTGAGCTGTGTAAGGTACACACAGTAGAGTGGAGGCAAATGCTGCATGTTGCTGCAGTTTGTAAGCTCACACAGTTGTAAACTAGACGCCATTGTGTTATTTATAGGCTACAGAAATGCACCAAAATTCAATCACTTGTGCAGTGTGTCATTTCCAACAACTGCACAATTTTTCATCCAGATCCGTGCATAACATTTTCAGTTATCTGGCGGACAGACAAACCAATGCAACTGAAAACATAATAGTTACCTGTGCCAATCAAGTTAACACTTCATATCATATGGTTAAGGAATCAGCACATTATTAATGAGATTTGGTAATCTTTACAGAGGACACTGCAAAGAACCGAACGAAGAACCAAAAACGCACCAGCCATGCTCCAGCTGCAACTCGGTAACTGCTTCATGCCTTTAGCTTCAATGCTGAGGGAGCGATTATATCATTTTCTCGCCCGCAAGACGCAATTTTCGGCGTCAAATCTTTTTTTTTTTAGAAGCCTGGGTAAGTGTGTGCGTTTCTGAACTATTGGTGTACCGTCACCATATTTAAAGATTCCGGGACCCACTTATCCTCAAACATACTGGAATTTTTATATAATTTCAGAACAATGTTTACTTTGTTAAAAAAAATCCAAATTAAAATCTCTCAAAACGTTAAAAATAATAATTACTAAAAAAATATACGCAATTAATGGGGACGAACAATTTTTGGCCTCGATGAAAGCACACCGCAGGCTAACCACGGAGCGCGATACAATCCCCCCCCACAGGCTAACCACAGAGCGCGATGCAACCCTCCTTTTTTTTACTATAATAGTCAATTAACGCTCAGATTTATTGTAAATGTATTTACATCCTCAGATTGTTAATAAAACATTTGCATTGCAATTAAGAGTCTTGTACGATTATTTAATGCATGGAAAATCATGTTCAATCAGTCCAAAACCACAAGAAAAAAAAAATGTTTTATGTTGGCGCAAAACCAAGCAGCTTAATTGAGAGATTTTTAACAACTTTAATGTATTCATACTTCTCAATCAATTTATCAGTAAGACAACTCAAAATGTAAATAAATGTAAAAAAAAAAAAAATGCTGAAAATTCGGGACGGTTCGGGGACGGTTGTGAAAAAAGTTAATTTTAACCCCTGATTGCAACGCAGCGTGTGTAAGTGTAGCGGTCACTGGCCAGTAATAAGTACGACACCTGAACTTTCGCAGTCCCCTCTCACCCCGCACAGGACCTTTTCACTCCCCTCACCTCTGCCAGGCGCCTCAGAGCTCTGTTCACCAGAAGTGCCAGATCAAGGAACAGTTTCATTCAAGTTGGAATTACCAGTGAAGCAGTCATCCCATTGGTCCAGAAGAACATGTGACCACATTGTAACTTCAAGTCCGATTTTGCCTGTATTTTATCAATATTTATGTAAAAGGCTGAGCGAAGCGGGGTGGATGTGTAATTTGTCACAGGGTGAGCTGCAGTAAGCGGATTTTGAAATATTGCGCGTTTTGTGTGACAAATTCGTCCACTACAATCACTTTACACGGGGAAATATACAGACACAGGAAGTGTGTTACACCCAACGGGACCTGAAACCTCACCGCATTACAAAATGTTCTTAGCCCTACCCTTCAAAAGTAGCAGAGCTGCAACCGATTAAAAATCGGTTAAATCAATAATAGATTATTCCAAATAATCGCCAACTCATTTCAGAAACAAACAAGCAGCCATATCTATAATCCATATCTATGCACCTCGTGGCTGACAGAAATGCAGCCCGAACGCCGAGCGCTTAGAGAGCGCGTCGTCCTCCAGGCCACAGGCCGAGCAGCGCCGTGGGTTCGCACAAGCCCTCCGGCTTTTCTGCAATGTCCACCCCACCATCCTCCTCGACTCTTCATACCAAATTCTGACTTAACAGTGTCATTATCTCCCAATTAACAATGAAACACCCCAAAAATAACTTTACAGAAAGGCAGACAGTATTTAGACCATGGACAGTTCCTAGTGGTCCACATCAGAAAGTATGAAAATACCGCAAAGACAGAAAACACACACCACACTGGGGGCCGGCCCCGTGGCGTAGCGGTTAAAACTGTTGACCCAAGTCAGCCCCAGAGAGTCTCACGCATAACAGCATTTATGTAAAACGTTGTCTCCACAGGAATATCCCAACACAATCGGCCCATGAATCAGAATACATGTCCACACATAGTCTTGAGTCGTTCACAGTAGGGATGAGCATGATTAATCGATTAACCGATCGATAAGTCGAGTTGATCGATAAGGATTTTTTTTTATTTTGCCTTAGTGAATAACAGAACATTTACATTTCACAGTGTGTGCCTGTACAAAGCATGGTATACATTTGGGCAATAGGGGGCAACAGGTAATTAGAAATCATCAGCAGGATTGCACAAACATCAGCGGCTGTCAAAGATAAAGATGGGCTCACTAGTGACGTCAATCTTTCTGTGCGCTGGTGAGAAATGGATCCTAAAGACAAAACTAGAGAGAAAGATGGAGAGAACTGGTTGCAAAGTCATCAGTGGTGCCCAACAGTCAGCCAGAGTACGGGAGTGATGGTGATGATGAGTCAGTGTTAGTGAAAACGTAATATTTATCAAGTAGTTAAGAAATCATTAGTGTTGCACCGATAGCATTTTTGGTGCCGTATCGGCCGATACCACTGTTTGAAAAAAAGTGCTTTTGGTACTAACTTCTTCCCAAGGGTTGGGAAGAAGTTGCTAGTGTTATTGCGGTCATTTTTACATGCAGTCTATGATTAATAGTAGTGGAGGAAAATTATAAAAAGCAATAACACATTAAGAATGATTTCATTATTTGAATATTTTATTGATTGGGTGATATTGGGGCAGTAACTGAAGAGTTCAGATGCAAAAACCCTTTACTCCACTTGACCACTTTTTGAGAAAAAGGCCATTTTTTTTATCAGGCCATTTTATTTAAGCAGATGAGAAGAGATATTTTAGACACTGCGGGGAGCGGGTTTTACTCACTTTACTTACATTTTTTTTTTTTACAAAAAACATTTAATTTACATATATGTACGTACGGCGTCGGGAAAATGGTACCGGTCCAATACTGGACGTAGCTACCCGCCGATACCGAGTACGTCTGATACCGATATCGGTGCAACACTAGAAATCATCATATTTAAAATGAGATTTAGTAATCGAATGTCTTCTCCCAAAGCCCTTCACCGCTCGCTCATGTCGCCGTCAACATTAGCATGCCGAGCTAACTAAATGTTATCCATGACGTGCTACCATGTTGTTCATGCTCACGCTTTAAAGTATTTTGTAGCCCTATGGTTGTTACCTTATAGACCAGGGGTGACCAAGATCCACATACGAAATAGATACTTTATTTACTTTAATTCTTCCTCCGCATTTAACCCATCCCACAGGAGCGGTGGGCAGCTATGTGCACAACGCCCAGGGGCCAACTCCATATTCTGAGCCAGTGCCTTGTCCAGGGGCACTGACTGGAGCAGGTTAACCAGAACATTTTTTTGGTGGTGGAGGAAACCGGAGTGCCCGGAGGAAACCCACGCAGACACAGGGAGAGCATGTAAACTCCACACAGAAAGGATCTGTCCGGGTTGGGATTCGAACTCGGGACCATGCTAACCACTGCGCCACCGTGCCTCCCTTATCACACATATCAGACTAATAAGCTACAGCAAAGTGCCACATCGGCACACGGGCACGTAAACATAGAATAGGTAATGTTTTCTACCCAACACACACACACACACACACACACACACACACGAGTTGTTCGCACACACACCAGTTTCACTAAAATAATAATAATAATAATTGCAGGAGTGGGTCACCAAAACATAATTGCAGGAGTGGGTCACCAGGTGGGACATGATGCATAGCCAAGGCACGGTATTAGGTCTGCAACGATTAGTCGACGTCAGCGACGAACGTCGACGACCAAAAGCGCCGCAACGAATGTAATAATTGTCGCCGCGCACGCTGCGTCTACTTTGCATACAGTCTATGACAACATTGAAATAAAATAACTCCATAGACTAACCTCACTCAAACGAATAAAGACAATCAAAAGCAGAACTATGACACATCAAGCGATCCCAAATAGTCAAAACTCTGCCTGAAAGGACTAGTCGTCAAGAGAAGAAGAGGAAGACAACCCAAAAGATGGAGTGACAACATCTACGAAAGGTCAGGACTTGACCTACCAACCCCACAACAGAATGACGCTTGACCGAAGCCTCTGGAGGAAGCTGACCCATGTTGGTGCACAGTCTGCTACAAGGGGAGACAGTCAGTGAACTATGATGAACTATAAAAATGTAAACCTTTTTAGCGAGATTATCCTTTTGTCTCGTCCTTGGGCGGCAGCGAGGGCAAAATGATCACATTAGGAGTGGTCAGGTTGCTGAAAGGGCAGACGCTGAGCAGAAATCCTCAGTGGACCTCTGCAGACGCCCAAGGCAAAAAAGATGCCTGAATCTAGTCCTACAATATGATTTACCATAGAGACAGCGTCACTTCCTGGCATCAACAGCTGTTCGTGTTGCCATAGAAACACCGTCACTTCCTGGCATCAACAGCTGTACTTGTTGCCGTAGAAACAGCGTCATTTCCTGGCATCAACAGCTGTTCGTGTTGCCATAGAAACAGCGTCACTTCCTGGCATCAACAGCTGTTCGTGAGAGCTCGCCTAGTTTGTGTGCGATAAAGCTCATTCAAACCTCACGTAAACGTGTGGAGCGTTTCATATGTTCTCCCGTTGGTTACGTACGTAAATTGACAGATCTGGGGACCTTATGGTAACATGCGAATGGATGAAACGGAGCAATAATACCAGAAAACGTGAGGGGGGGGGGGGCGCTATAACGTATGAATAGCCGTTGTTGCACATGTTAAAAGACACTCGGAGGTATGAACGCCGCAGCGCGTGGAATGTACGGACGGATACGTAGTAATTGGCCACACGTAGGGTATGAAACGGCCTTTAGCCGATAGTCCTGTTTGGGTTTCATTACATTAGATTCATCCAGGGGTTATTGGATGTTGCCGAGTCATGCCGCTTTGCACGAACGTTCCTGTTGGGGTTGGTCGTTTTAACGTTATTCTTTTCGCCGCTTTTCATCTTCATTGGACAGGATTAGTGGGAAGCTGGGTTGAAGTGATCTGGGGTAGTGATCTGGTGTCACAGACAAGGGGAGGAGAACTTGCGGAACTACGGACGCCGTGATTGAAACCACAGTGCCATTACTATCAATGGGGGCGCGTTAGGTGCAGCATCTTTAACCACTCCGCCAAACAACGCACTGATTTTAGTGAGACAATCACAGGCATCAACACACCATTAAACTAGAAGCACCAAGATTGCAAACCTGCACCGTAGTGGTACAAAAAAAAGTACTTTTAGTGCTATCAGTATGTGTGGCAACCCATTATCAATGCAAGTGCTTGTAGAGTAGCACAACTGCGATTGACGCCACCGGCGAACATGCTAGCCAACTACATTTCCAAGTTGCCACTGCAACCCGGAAGTCTGGTCACGTGATGGCGGCAAGCACACAGCTTACCGCAAAGCCACAGAAATTCAGGGGGGGGGGGGTCATAATTTCACAAACGCGCCAGATTTGGCGTTAATATTTTTTATTAGGATCCCATTCATTCTGACTCTGTCGTTGGCGCCCCTAGCAGACAGTACCACCGGAAGAAGTTGCGTGTAGGGTGTCTCTCTCTCCCCCTCATACTGCATAGCTCTCTCCATCTCTCCTTGTCCCGGATATACGGGTACTTTCAACAATGGCTGCGCGCAGTCGGCGGCACAAAACAAATTTGAAGAAAGCGATGGGATGGCGTCATGCACGCGTCATGCGCGTCTACTTTATATACAATCTATGTGTACACATCAATGGTAATGAGTTTGTGTCAGAATAAGTAATTTAATTTGTGCACATTTGTTGGTTAAAAAGAAGCAAATTGTGACTATATTTCAGGATGACAAGATGATGATATGTTGACAGGTTACATAATGTGGCGATTCTATGTCATGTCGGCAAAAAATCAAGAATTAAAATGATCGTTATTTGCAGCTAGGGCTGCAACTTTATTAGCATTAATTATGATTGATAGTAAAAAAAAATTTTATTATTATAAGTTTTCAATGTTAATATTACAAACTTTTGCTGTTTCTCTAACTCCATTTATAGTAATAGCATGAAATAGCCTACTCTTACAGGCTAAATTATAGCTAGCTTTCACGTAAGCTTACATGTTGTCTTTATTGTATTGGGGCCTTGACACTGGAAAAAGTTGCATTGGGAAAAACATCTATTCAACATGTTTGAGCAAAGAATAGGCCAGACCATGAAAATATTAATCGCTGCCGATTATCAAATTAGTTGCCGATTATTACAATAATCTATCATCATCGATTAATCAGTTGCAGCTATACAGAAAGCATGATGAATGTTCATTCACTGAGATAAAAAAATGTGGAAGGAGTGTATGATGAATGCTAGCGTAGCAGGCAAGCAAGGTTAGCATGGTTTCTGGCTAATAGTAGGTATGATGACAAACCATGTGAAAAATTCTCACTCAATGTGTTCCAAACTGCGTAGCACTTTCGTAAGGGTGTCATATAACATCACTCCTCACCACCTAGCAGGCGTATGTTTTTTCCTGAATACTACTGTGACTACGTCACGCACAAACCCAGTTAAGCACCAGGCACCTCGAAACGTCAACTCTCGAGTTTTCAGCGACAACACAGATCTAGTCTTCAAGCGGCCTGAAAACTTACTGAGTATCGGGCGCCATCGAAAGGTATGTGGATCTGAAAGTACAGCCTTTATCTCGGTACTGACCAAGTTTCAACAAAATTTGAGCAGGCGAATGTAGTTTACTAGACTGTCTATGTAGTTTACTGTGGTTTGTATCAAACGTCGCAGTTCTTGTGAACGATCTCTAATACAGTGCTCTGCCCTCTAACGTCTACTTTCGGTACTAGAGCCTGAATGACATACATATGATAAAGTGGCATCATAGTTACATACAGCGCTTCAGTGCCATTTTAATATATTCTATATTATTTTAATATATTTTTATGATTACATTTGATGGAACTATCATAACTCTACCTTCTGCAGAAATCTCATACAACTATCTGATAAAATAAAGAAGTTACAAACCATAAATTTGAATAATCGTGAAATTCCATTGTACGTGAAATTCCATTGTACTGTGTACTGTATTTTAATGCGATACATGACGTTATAAAAATCATAACTATCAATTCTCAACCAATTGTCACAATCCAGGTGTCATTTTAATGATATATTTCAGTTCTAATTAGATATGCGATTAATCTTAAGAGTTGTGCCGTTTGGAAATTTTGTCATCATACCTACTACTAGCCCTTCTCCATCTGCCGTAATAATCGCAAGGGATGGACTAAACTCTGGGGAATATTTTATAACATGGCTGCCAAAAATAACTGAATGATTTGAGAGACTCAAATCAACTTGTAAAAGACGATGTCACTATGGGCTGCAACTAACAATTTTGATCATCGATTAATCGGGCATTTTTACTGACGATGAACAATTAAAATCTTATCGATTATTAGCGTGCATTATCATTAAAAGTTTGCAATATTAATATTGTTTTTTTTTGTTTCGCTACCTTCACTCTTTGCTAACATTTCAATTGTTTAGCAGCAGAATGGAAGAGTCTACTCTTCTGTGCTAAATTCTAGCATATTGGGTTTTCACCCAAGCTTACATGTTGTCTTTATTGTATTAGGGCCATGACATTGGGAATGGAGACTGGCATTTGGGAACAACAAATATTAAACACAATTGAGCGGAGGATGGGCCATACCAAGAAAGGATTAATCATTGCCGATTAATGGATTATGAAATTAGTTGGGAGATTATTTCAATAATCGATTATCATCGATGAATCAATTAATTGGTTGCAGCTCCAAAAGTCACAAATCTTACAGCAGCAAATGGAACTTTTCAAGATCCGTCTACAGTAGCTAATCACTACTCAATGAGAAGGATGAGGGAATTAAGACACTAGAAGAACAAGCCTAAGCTTGGATTCAAAACATCTGCAAATATGACACGTTAATCACTGGGTTGAAAACACATTGGTCCTTCGCCAGGGTTTATGAAAGATGCTGGGATTGATGTGTGGAAGACGGCAAACTGGAAACCCTCAAAGAACAGGTGGTTTTGGTTTCAGCAGACAGATTATAAAAATACTTGCCATGCTCGAGAAACAAAAAGATGTCCCACGGATAAACAAAGTGCGTGTATGAAGACAAAGTCAACATACAGAAATAAGGGAGATTGCAATTATGTGAGTGAGAATAAAAGGTGTGACGATTTGAAAATTTCCCATCACGATGATCGTGACCTTCATGTCCTAACGCGACAGCGACACCTGGCGGCCGCGGTTGAAAACCAATTATTCCACGCACTGCGCGACATGGTAAATTCCACGCAAGCTTGTCTTTACCACGAAAACATCCGCGATTGCGGATTTCTGGAGGGTCCATTAAAAAAATGGTCTAGGAGAAGAGTGAATTTACCATCGATAACGGTGATAACACCAATGGATCATCTACGATAAAAAGGTCCCCTGAGATTAACCGAAAGACTACAAGCACACAGAATGACACGGTAAACAAACTTGGTAAACAGTGTCTTGCCAAACCGATAACACGCTTAACATGCTGAAATGTCTTGTTTACTTTCCACCTCAAAGTAAAGAGTCATCACAGTGGTTTGTTAACATATTTGTAAATTCACTCTTAGAAACCTGGCCCCTGTACCATCAAAGGAGTTTAGCTCAAAGCCAGGCTTATTCCAGGCTTTGACGCCCCAATCAGGTAACAACAACACGGCTAGCCCCAAACACAGATGTATCACCATAGCATCAAGGTGCGCAGGGGCTAATGGAAGAGTATGGTTACAGGGATCAGGCTCAACTGCTACAGACGAGACAACTTAATTCACTCTGCGGGTCGCTAGTCACCCAACATACATCATCATCACCGTCAGACTCTGACATTGGAATTCAAAATACATTATTTTTTATCCCGACATCTGTCGCTTAAAATGCGTCAATTATGATGCCGCGAATAAAGATCGGCTGCCGTAACCATGACCTCACTGACAATATTCAGTTCAGCTCATTGGACTATAAAATTATGGTCGCAAATTAACATTAAAAATACTCGATCAACCAAGGATTTTGGCTGTAGTGCGTAGGGATGGGACGGTGGAAAAAAAAAAAAAAAAAGCATTGTTGGTACAGTGACCGTGACCCAAATAACCGCGGTTAGCGTCGTTGGAAACGTGTTGAATAAATACGGACACCTCGTCTCGGCCATATGCATGTCAGTGGGTTGCTGCAGCCTTTGGCAAATCTTTGGCATTACGCTCATTTGCATGCTCAGTGAAATTCTCCTGAAACATTTGAATTAAATGTTCCGTTGATGTCAGGAAACTGATGAAAGTAGTACGTACATTTTACCGTCGACTGTGGGAGTTACGAAGGAAGACATTTTTCCTGTTAGTGGCGGCAGTTTCACTGCCCACAGATTTGGATCATTTCAACGTATTTCAATGTCTTAAGTCATTTATTTGAATGAGTAAATCAACAAAATATCCACCTGTCCGCACTGTCAGTGGGTTTTAAATTAAGATATTAATACTGTACTTTATCTGCACATTATTAATGTGATTTGGGAATATTTGCCATTGTTATGGTCACCCTAACCCTGACGCATTGAGTCGTAGGCAACATATAGCAAAGTCGCTCAGATGCCGTTTGCCAACTTAGTTGGAACATGTTTAAAAATATTCTGCAACGGTGTTGGTGGATCGCGTTGGACTATATCATCACAACCTCGTTTTGGGTTCACGTAACCGTGCCGAGTGTGACGCAAGCCGACTGCAATCAAAAGTCCAAAACGGTCGGCGCCGATACGATGATCCAAAATAATCAACTGTGATTTCACTGCAGGCGGGGGTCGTCAACACGGTTATCCGTTTCACAGTCTACCGTCCCATCACTAGTAGTGCACTGGGCGACCACTCGGGGAAGTGGCTTACTACACAGGCTGTGGGCGAGCCTGCTCCAACCACAAAAGAGGCCACAGATAAGCAAAGCAAGAGAGAGAGAGACAAAAAAAACAAGGCCATTAGAAAAATCTGCGATACTTCAGTCAAGTATGACAAATCATTGACAAAATCAATGTTATACCATAGAAAGAGGTCAACCCAACTGTTCTAACAAGTGGCGAGACTAGTCATGCAAAAGCGGTGTGCGACCCCAAACGCACGCAGAACAGTAAAAAATGTACGTTCAGATGTCAGATTGCAAACCTGCGCAAATGGTTCTTTTAGTGCTAGCAGTATGTGTGGCAATTGCGTAGCGCAATTGCGATTGACGACTCCGGCGAACATGCTCAGCAGTCAGCACACGCCAACTACATTTCCCACCGCCGCGCAACCCAGAAGTCTGGTCAGGTAACCGCGATAAGCGCCCAACGTTCTATCGGTAAGTTGGTGATTAATTATGATCATGTTACTTATAGGCTTAATTTCCTCATATGACCAAGACCAATGAGTCTTGTAATTGGCAAAGGCGTTGTCGTCTAGTTTTGCAACGCTTAATTGGGATTTCTTCACGAAAAGGCAGTTACGTTTATTCCCAAGGATAAAATGAGACAAAGAGGATCCCCAGCACACTAGAGGATCTCCAACACAGCGCGCCTGTCAGGTGATCTTCTGTCCCGGAACACACACTCTGTGGCGGGCGATGGCCGAGGTGGGCGGGCGGACAGCCACGCGCCTTCTGCGCCACCCAGCACACACGTTTTAGCACACCCACACCAGACCACCTGAAAGTGGACGGATTGTCTTATTGGATAATTATGTGAGCGACCGATCAACAATGTATATGTAATAATCACAGAACAAGCTAATAGTGAGTGGTTTAAAATCTGATCGCTCACCTGCGCCGACACCCGCACACACAAGTAGGGGTGTCACCGTTACAACGGTTACATGCTATGCTTGAATCGATGATCCATCATTAATAATATTACCAATTAATTGAGTAATGCATTAACTAAATGTATACATTGGAATCTTACAATGTATAATATCAATGCCGATTATGCGCTAATTCAGACTGAAATCTAAAGTGGTTGATACAGTAGGTCAGAAAGGTTATATCTAAAAACTAAAAAACAAAAATCGAGTGCTGCACATTGGCATATGATACTATGACACAGAAATCCAAGAGTGACTGGGGAGATCTAGGCGGTGCTGATCACCATACAGACAATAGGTTGACAACTTGACATTGTTGATTACTACAAAACACAAATACCTTGATGGCCTGCTGTATAGATACAACAAACTCGTCCCCCGCACGCCACCCTTCCTTTTGTTAGGTGAATAAGCAGGAAAAAACAGAGACCAGAGAGCTGAGAGGTAAAAAACAGATTTTTGATGGCAGTTTCAGACCAACAACTGATCAGATCAAACCGGTCAAAGTATTTCAATGATTAAAAGTCATTTGAATCATTGTTTAATGTGAACAATTTGTTTCTGAAGAACACAGCGTGTCATGGCGTTTAGCAATCGGAGGGCTTGAGGCCAATAACATAGGTTGCAGTCTTCTTAGCGGTCTGTTTGTGCGGTCAGAACAAGCGAGTCGGATTATCGTCACATACACAGAACATGCAGCCGTTCATCGGCTTGCCGTGCCTCCTCGGTCAGCGCGCCAGGTCGGCTCCAAAAGGTTTACAATAACATCACCCCGTTGACCACCTCTTTCAGCCCCATGCAAAATGTAACTAGAAGCACTCAGATTGCAAACCTGCGCCATAGTGGTAGATAGGCAACCAGTTATCAATGCAAGTGCTCGTAAAGTAGCGCGATTGCAATTGACCCCACCGGCGAACATGCCAGGAGAGGAGAGGAAGACAGAGAAAGCGATGGGAAGATAACATCCAAGAGTGGACAAGTTGCAGGCTGAGTGACACCATGCGAGTGGCCGAGGAGAGAGAGAGAAAGATGGAGAGAGCTGGTTGCAAAGTCTTCAGTGGCCCGAGAGTGATGATGACTGGTACTTAAGATTTTTTTTCTGTTTGTTTTAAAGTCTATAAAAACAGCAATTATACTTCTAGAAGTCCAGTCTATAATACTGATAGGGCCGACGTGCAGAGGGAACCGCGCAGGAAGCTATGGGCACACTTTGCCCAGATCTGCATTAGACACACAACCAAGAGGTGCATCACCTTAAAATCCAAACACAAAGAGGCCGGTAGAAACAAAATCTAGAAATCCATGTGAGAGACACCAATACTACTAGCAATGATGCTGCTGCTGCTGCTGCTGCACTGGGCTAGAATGTCTCATGTCTGCCTGTCGGCATCAATCAAACCACTAGGGCAATTCTTTTAATGGTCGATTCGTTGCTCATTAATCAATTAATCGCTTAGAGATTTTCACTTTTAAAAATCCTCAAAATATTCACAGCGACTCAGGAATTCATCTTGAGACTTGCAATGTATTCAATTTTGATTCATGTTAGGAAACAGATGTACAACAATGAAGTTAATTTCTCTGATACAAAGCCATTACAATGACTTTATATATGTTAATATTCTAATAATATGTTAATATTCTAATATAACTCAACATTCATATTTTTTATCAATAATGTTGAAATACTAGAAATTATTAAGTGATATCAAATTTATAGCTGGTGGTCTCAGCAAATAAAAATAAAAAAACTGCCAAGAATAATGATTCAGCTCCTTGGCGATTAATCGATTACTGCATTAGTTGTTGATTAATTCCATAATTTAGATTAGTCATTGATGAATCAACTAATCGTTGCATCCGTACAAACCACCAGTGGGCCGATCAGAAAACTTCAGAATACTCAATAGTTGAGTGTCTAATCACAAACTGAGCTTTTTGAGTTTTAGTTTTGAGTTTTCTTTTCAGATGTTTACTAACAAGTAAAAACACATCTCGTCTTGTTTCTTTTTAACCAACAACTAAAATGTTCTGGATCTACCTCTCCGAACCTCCCATATCCACATGTATTAGGGCAAAATGGATAGATAAAAGAGTTAGGCGTGCAGTTTTTTAATGTCTCGGTACCATCAGATTTTAGCTGATCAGGATCAGACGAACTTCACTGCAGCGAGTGCTCCGCTCGTTGCTGTCAAATCGCGAGAGCATGGCTGGAGAATACACCAAGTCCCCACGTTGCCCGCCTAAAAACAAGCGCACCATCAAAAAAATATGAAAACTGTAGAGTTTTACACAAAGATTTTTTTTAGTCAAGTCAAGAAGACTCGTCTTTATTGTGCTGCGATTTTTTATTATATAGTAATCATCTATCTTGACTATCTTGAGTTTTCCAATTTGCACACAGATGTTATTTAATATAAAATACCAAGTTTGTAAAATAAATTTTTTAAGGGAAAAAAAAAAATCTTATCGGCCGACCCCTATCATCAAAAGGATCGGAATTGGATCAGAACCAAAAAAAATGCAACCGGTGCACCCCTAAAAAGATTTCTTAAAATGATCCTTAGAAATGCGTGGCGCTTGCAGTCGATGCAAAGAGCAAATAAGTATTGTCCGACTGGTGCATCGGTCACTGCAAGTTGATTGCCAAAGATTCGAGAGGAATGAATACGTGAAGCCACCAGGAACCCATTATCCTGCAGCGGAGTCATATTCCAGAACTGCACCCAAACAGTAGTTCTCAGAGAGGTACAAGCTGTTCCACCACTAAACAAGAGACACAAGTTGAAACGTTGAGACATGGCCAAGAAATGTCTCAAGACAGATTTTTAGAGGTTTTATGGACTGGTGTGATGAGAGGGACTCTTGACGGGCCAGATGGGTGGAGGTGTTGCTGGATCAGTGTTGGCCATAGAGCTCCACCAAGGTAGAGGTGGGGTACTGGTATGGGCTGGCATTGGAGCCGGGCACCATGGCTCAAATTGGATATGACTTTTACGGCGGGTTGAGGCAATACATCATATGATCCTGAATCGCAAGCAGTCATGTTTAGCATGTCAAAGTATTTCTAAAATACAATAGTCTGGGCTGGCCTCCATGCAAGCCACATACGGTTTTGCTGCGTCTTAGACCACAGCGGCATAGGATCGCTTCCCCTTACAGCAATATACTGCACGTCCGCTGGTCCGCGCTCTCTCGTCCCCCGTTCTCACCAACGCCGTCAATAACTTTAAAATTCAACAGTCAAAATTCTTAACATCTCCTTTGATACGGAGCGTGCATCTTTATAAAACAAAACTGCATCAATAAGACTGAAAACCATCTGGAACAGACCTATAATGCCATCTTGAATCTCCAAGCTAACCTGTTGTAGCTGATGGGGTTGGGACATCCAATGATGTCACAGCTTGTGGCCAATCAGGACAATGGAGGCGTGACTCTACAAGTCACATTTCCATAACAGACGTCAAGGCACCATCTAGCGATTGAACAGGCAAACTTCTAAATCTGCCACAAAGTCAAAAGCAGCATTTGGACATATCGTGTTTTACCTATGTCCGTTTCAACTTGACGAGGGCGCGCTGCATATTCAAAGGCTGTGGTTGAAGCTGCTTAGAAGGTTGATAATCTTGTGCTGCCCAGCAGCTCAGTTGGTTAGGCAGAGCGCTGGAAAGCACACATATGCCTCAATGGCGCAGAAAATACGTCTCACCACCGACATATTTCCCGCATGTCTGCCCCCCATCTTCACCTGTTTCCGCTAACCCTAATAAATAAAGCTTAGATAAAACAGCCTGAATGGGCCGGAGAAAAACATTTAAAAAAAAGGAAGGTTGATAATAAGCAGATCAACTTTTTGTTCATTTTATGTCATAAATGATACAAGTTATTTCATTATTATTCTCACTTAGTGAACATTTTAGTTTTTCTTGTAGTTGCATAATTAATGCCCAAAAACTCTGCAACAAAGATATTCTCCATACAAAGCCAAAACCTGTTGAGTTATTAAATTTGAGGATTGTCAATCTTTTTGATTTACGTAAAAATAGTCGTTATCCTTTAAAATACAACTTGTGGGGGCTGGCCCTGTGGCGCAACGGGTTAGACCACCGAGCCAACCCATGCATACATAGTTTTGTTGCCATGGCTTGGATCGCCGTGACATCGCTTCCCCTCACGGTCAGATACTGCATGTCTGCTCATCAGAACTTAAAAATACACTTTGTATGTTGCAAATATGAAATAGACTGAACAGATTTGAATTTAAAAAACATAAAATATTAAATGGCTGATAAAAACCAAAAACAAAGTGTGGGATTATTTCCAAAATTGTGGCATTGGCAAAGGTATCCCGCGCTAACCCCGTCAATAATGCTGCTTATGCAGAGAATAAAAACGGAAAAAAGGTGTGCCAATCCCATGGAGTCATCAAGGCAGCAAAGTCTCCCACGAGTCGCATCGGCACAAAATGTCGATAGTCGATACAAAAAATGTCACCATCTTTTACTAGCCTGGCAAGCCAGAACCAACGCAGCGTCCACACATTTCACATCGCTTGATGTTTGCATTAGGTTTGGTAAAACCAGGGTCGGAAAACCTTTTTTTTTTTTTTATTGTGTTATCCAGCACAGCGCAGTAGGAGGGACAAGCGGCGTGACAACAAACTCCGCCCACATATTACATAGTTCATACAAACTCCGCCCACGTCTTGCATAGTCTGTACAAACTTGCCCCACATCCGCGCTGATTGGCCGATTGAATCCGTACTGACGGCTTGCCGAAACTCTGGCAAATAAATTCCCAATTAAATCTGTGAAAGACATTTAGAATGAACACATATAACTAACAACATTGTGATTTGGCTTTTAGTCAGAATCAACTGGATTTTCTTCCCATCAAGCCAGGATTAAAACAAAACGTAATCAACTTGATGGTAAAGGCAGACGGTATTGCTGGTGGTAGTATGATCGGTGAAATGGTAGAATGCAATGATAATTCATAAAATAAATTACATATCTTCAAATTGTTCAATACAGAGTTAGAGTGGTTTCTCCAGTCCGGTTATGCAGTGGTTTAGATCACAGCACATGCATGAGATAGCTTCCCCTCACAGTTATATACTGCTCGTCACTGCTCTCTCACCCTTTCACACCAACGTCGTCAATAAAATGAAAATTGTGCCGCTTGTAGCGAGAAAATATTTATTTTTACTCAGTTGATCAAAATAATACGACCGTCCCTCACAATTAAAAAAGCAAACTAGAGAGTTATATTTGTCCTGTATAAAGGATTGGAAGCATTGGCACAGGCAGCGGCACAAGTTCTCCTCCCCTCACCGACCTTTCTGCGGTCGGTGAGAGGTGGGGGGGATTTGGTCCTTCTTCTGTCGATCTTTCTCAGCCCACTTTTGAAACTAACCATGTCAATAAAATTCCGCTTATGCCAAAAAGATAAAAGTGTGGTGTGGAACTAGGACTGTGCAAAAAAAAAACAAAAAAAAAAAACGATTTGAAATCAGATTATTTTGTTCAGAGGATTTTTGAAAAATTTAAATCGTCAAATCGTATTTCCTCCAACATTGATAATAATGATTTTACTGGTCTGTTTTCAAGTTACATGGGTGAATAAAATGTACATAAATTGATAATTGCCTGAGCCAAAGGGTGAGGTGTCTCTACTTGACTCCAGAAATGGACACCATTTGCAATGTTTGAAATATGAAACTTCTAGTTTCAATATATATTTGTCCTTTTTCTTTTTTTTTCAAGAAATCAGAAACAAAATCGAAAATCGAGATCTCAGACACAAATCAGGATTTTATTTTTTGGCAAAATCGTACAGCCCTATGTGAATGGTGTTGGTCCTGTACAGAAAATGCTACTATGTTGTCTTTAGGGGTGTCCCAATTAGATCCTCTGATCGTTGATGGGGCCACCATCAGTTTTTAGAGACCAGCCTGGAGCAGCGGTCTTAGTCCGCTGTATGGCAAGGACTCAAAAAAATGTTTTGGATCAAATTTAGGAACATTCAATTTGTAGAACATTATTCAAGTTCATTGCCAACGCTGTTGAAGTAAATTAATAGATGTACATTTTTATGAGAATAGGTGTAGTCCAATTTCAAATTCACTCCAAGGTTTTCATTTTGTCTTATGATATCACAAAGGAACAACAGGCAGATAACAATTAACATGTTCCTGGATAGATCATCCCAGTTTCCGATTTAATCCTGTCACCATCTCTCAATTAAGAAAAAAACGGAGCTTGCACTCCCCCCCCCCAAAAAATAATAATTTAAAAATTGTGTAAGCGTATGAATTCTTTGCCTAGTTAGATCCTCCTCGGCTTCACCAACAGAAGGCCCACTTTCTTAAATCTCGCTCAAAGTAAAAAAAAAAAAGTGTTTATAATAATAAATAACATATTCTCCACAGACACAGACCTACCTATCATTTGACATGGTTGACCATGCAATGGCTGACTATATGACAAAATACATCATGAAATGAAATGTTCATTTCGTGATATGGACTTTCAACCATATCGCCCAACTAGAATGTCAAATTCTACACAGCAGCAAGCATGATGTTGGTATGACAAGGGAACTGCCAAAGATAGAAAATGGTTTGGGTGTAGAATGATGAGATCAACATTTGAACTACGTGGAGATGTTTAGGGGTGTAAATAATATCGATTTTGTATCGATATATCGATACAACAGCTGTCGATACAATTATCGATCCGCAAGACCTCCGCAAGAGTATCTAACTTTTTCGCGTCTATTTTGGTCCATTTTCTCCTGGACGTAATTCCACTCCCGTGCTGCGTGTGGCATTAAACCTATTTGACGCCTCCGGCTCCTACCTCACTTCCTTCCACACACGTAAACAGTTGCATACATGTTTGTGTGCGTGAATGAACAGTCATGGCGGTCACTTTAGAGTGTGTTTGTGTCCGCATACTCGGCGCCCTAAGCAGACTAGCAGAAAGAGATTTAAAAAAAGAAGAGGACCAAAAATTTCCCGCTGGTTGACCCTGTGATATAGGGGTTGAAATGCACCGAGAGGCAGCCCCACAGAATCTTGTCGCTGTGGCTTATGATAGGTCCTCGGCCATGTACCTAGCCGTGTGTGAGACACCAGCTTCGGTAGCGACCTCCGTTGTTTCCCGCTGTGTTTCTGCCCACGGTGCGGTGTCGGTATGCGGAACCGCGTCCATCAGTGTTGCGGGAACTAGCGGCATATCCGCCTCGGACGATGGGTCGCGATCGTCCTCATGGATGTACTTGGCGCGCTCTGCATTGGACCCCAGTTTGTTACTCTTTTGTCGTTCGTGCTGGATTCACTCACTGGTTGGATTTTTCCATTATTATTTTTTGTTAACATTTGACTCGCACGTTGGATTTATGATTTTGTTGGTGAATGCACTCATGGAGGGATTAACTGCGCTTTGACGCTAGTTACGTTGTACTCTGCTATTAAAAATGAAATCTAATAATAGTACCACCATTTAATAATAATAAAATACACATTTCTCATCGGCATAGAGTACATCGACCGGCGTGTGTGTTGTTTACAACACGCCCCTGAAGTCGTACTACGGACGTAGGCGCGAAAACACACACACAGAGCGTAAAATAGGGTTTAATTATGTTTGGCTTCGGGCCAGACATATGGGACTACGCATATACACGGGCTAGGGGCGGGCTTCGATCTAAAGTGCTCGGGCAAGGGACGGGCCCTAGGACTCCAATTCCAAAAGCACATCATGCAATGGCTGACAGTTCATCCTCCTTTAGACCCCATAGAAATAAAAAACTCTAGACTAACATCACTCATAGCAATAATGACAATAAACAAAAGCAGAACCCTTAAACTCTACGAACACATCAAGCGATCCCAAATAGGTCTGACAAAACTCTGCCTGGGAGGATTAGTGGTTGGCAAGAGAAGTAGAGGAAGACAACCCAAAATATGGCGTGACGACACTGAACCAGGTGACACTGAACCAGAGCCTCTGGGAGGAAGCCGACGTGTGTTGGTGCACATTCTGCTACAAGCGGAGACGGTGAACTATAATGAGATATATAATGAGATATATCGTTATGGAAATGGCTTGTTCTGCAATATCGCCAGCGGTACCAGCCCCCAAAACTTCATATTGGCCCTCTTTTGAACCACTTGCTGCATGGACGGTGCGATTTGACAGGGGTGTCCGGGAGGATTAATGCACAGTCTGCTGTAGATAGTGAAATATGATGATGTTCGTAGTAGTGAGAGGAACAAATGACTGAACACGCAGTAGTGACAATGCCTTTTACCATCTGCTTAAAACGCACTACAATTTCTCTCCTTGTTGTGATCATAACAACAAAGAAAAATACATTTTTGGTCGTTCACTCAACCCCCCCGTCCCCCCTTTTAGAATATTTTAAAGACATGTAGAGCAACTGAATTAGCTTGATAATTTGATGCAAAGCAATTATTATTCAATCATTTGATTCAATCACAATTTGAATGCACAATTTGGCACTCAAGGATAATCAATTGAAATACATGCAGAAGTTTAATTTCAAAATCAAACTAATTTTGAAAGATTGCAATTTTTTAATAATCATTTCAAATCTGGTAAGAATTTGAGATTTTATGTCCAAGCAATGTTCATAACAGTGGTGATCCATATCATAATGATACTCTCATCAATACAGTTTTATGTGCTTAACAGGCCTGTCACAATACTCGATAAGTAAATTAATCATACAATAACTTTTCTGGCATATCCACACCCGAAATTGTAAAATTTAGCCCGGGTTATTTCAGGTGCTGAATTAATTTGATTTCTCGCGTTTTGTGTTCATACAGCCTTTTTCTCAAAGGAGACAGATTTGTAAACAAAGGCTGGCGTTTGCAGTACGGACGTCATGTTCATGGACAAGCACTTGAAAGGAATTCCTTTGTATTATAATAAATATAATGAATAATAAAAGCACATTTATTGATATTTGAAAGGTTGGATGCACACCATTGTATTTATTATTATTATTATTATTATTATTATTATTATTATTATTATTATTATTATTATTACTACTACTACTACTACTACTACTAGAAAGTTGTACGAATGACAATATTAGCAGAATAACGTCTTGCCCAATTTATCTTCCAGCGTAATTTGACATCGTGACAGCCCTAGTATTCAAATTCTTAAATTCTTAAATTCCCCCAAAGTAGTTCAAGAAAGAAAGTCAGCTAAAATCTACCAATACAATGAATTGAATTATTGAATAATGCATTTTCACATCCCTAGTTAGTAAACAAGTATTTGGTGAGTACAATACAAAAACATGTTAAATGAGTAAAAAAAAAATATAATAAACTCAAATGGCCAAATGTGGCAAGCTCAATGTCCCAAAAATGTGTTATCTTCATATTATAAAG
>OMKY01209472.1:0-12517 GCA_900302395.1 Bregmaceros cantori | reverse complement strand
TGCTAGGGTGCAGCGTCTCTAACCACTCCGCCAAACGACGCCCTGCTATTTGGGGTATTTTTTAAGGAAGAAAATTGATTGATTTTGATACATCGTCACTGTCTGTTGTGGGTTAATTAAAAATAAAACTTGTTAATTCAAACAATGCATTCATGACACCAAGCTTCCTGTGTAAAGGCAATGGCACGAGACGAAACTGGGGTATGTTACGCTGCATGAATACATTACACCATTATCAGATGGTACAGTGCAAACTGGGATTAATTGAGCAGTCGGTAAACATTTGTCAAACTATTGTTAACAAGCGCTGACCCGCTGGTCAAAGCTGCCACAGACGTGATGTAAACATTTCATTTAGCAATTTTGCCACATTAGATGCATGCTGTATTTTCACGTATGAGTGCACCTCTGCTCCATTAATGTGTGTGGATTTTGTTGAAAAACTTTGCTTATGGGTCCATGGATTATGCTTGGTCACCGGAACAGTGAAACGTGGGACGAGAGCTAACTGCAGCGCATAGAATAAATCATAGTTGTGTAATTATAATTATAAATGGAAGATCAATGACGGATATGGATGAACAAACAGCATACGGAAATGGAGAAGCTTGACGGGGGCATAATGTGACCGATGAATGCACTAAGAAAGCGATCTCCTAAACAGTGGGCTCGTGTATCTGCATGCATTTTGAAAGCAATGTGCGGTCCCATGTCTTGTCACTCTTTCTCTCTCCCCTACACTCTCTGTGTGTGACAGAGTGTGTGGGGGAGAGAGAAAGACAGGAGGGGGCGGGAGAGAGACAGACAGACAGACAGCACTTATTTTATACGGAATATGTGCTGAGCTTGTTCAGGCGTGGTAACTGTTGTCCTGCGCTCACCCATCGTTACACACACACAAAACCGGGAAACAGAAAAGCCAAACTGACGTATCTGCCAGTGCTCTGGGGTAACGGCAACTGTGTCCTGCGTGAATACAAGTGCATTAACGCACTGCGGCGATGCGTTGCGTTTTTACCGGTGGAAACACAGTCGAAGACGCAGGTGCGGTAACGTAATTGCACCAACGGTGTGGGTGGTAACCCAAAGTTAGGCCTGTGCATTCGGAGGATTTTATGTGCAAGTTGTCTATACGTTTGATCAAAGTAATTTAAAGTTTACTGGTGTTATGTATTGTCACCTAGTCAATTTTGTTGTTAATAATAAAATATTTGAATGTACGTTACTGTCATGCAGAGGGTGAGGTACACAATTACAGAAAGTAAATAGCTTTTGGCTGCCATATAATTGTATGCTTCATTGCGAGGCTATCATGTATGGCAATTCATTTTAATGTATAGCGGGCAGGTAACACTTCATAATAAGTCTGCGTAGTTGAACATTAGTTAAGCATTAGTTAAGCATCAGTTAACCATAATTCTAACCTTAGTTAACCCTTAGTTAAGCATTACATCTTAATTATTTCACATTACTTAATCATTAACTAATGACTCCTACAATAACTCCTTGTTAAGCATTAGTTATGAATTAGTTAAGCCTGTTCATTATTCTAAGGTTAGTTAACCCTTAGTAAGCATTATTTCTAATTACTTAATCATTAACTAATGACTCCTACAATGACGCCATTAGTTATACATTCGTTAAGCCTGTTCGTTATTCTAACCTTAGTTAACCCTTAGTTAAGCATTACTTAATCATTAACTAATGACTCCTACAATTACTCCTTGTTAAGCATTAATTATGCATTAGTTAAGTCTGTTCGTTATTCTAAACATAGTTAACCCTTAGTTAAGCATTACTTAATGATTAACTAATGTCTCCTACAATGACTCCTTGTTACCAGCGGGCCTTCTAAATGATATCAAATAGCAGGTCTATTTGTTTAGTGTTTGGTCTTGCCACACCGGTAAATTGCCCCCCACCAAGGTCCCACCTGAAAACAATCTGGCCGGCTGACCGATTTAATCCTGGCATCCCTGTAATAGGGTAACAATTAATAGGATAAGTTGTGTTTTTTTTTTTTTTTTACATGTTCTTACTCAAGTTGAAACAGCATATTAGCATATCAAATTCAAGCATGAGAAATATGAAAGTACAACTAAGGAGAACTGTGTATATTTTATTAAAGCGATACATCACTTTGAGAGGAACGGAATGCTGAGTCAGGTTGAGTTACCGCTGGCCTGATTGGCAGTTCTCCCAGAAATGGGGGGAAAGGGGAATACCAAAATATGCAATTTAATCATCAAGACAAGAACACATGTAAATGTTCTTCTTCCTCAGAACTGTCGGATTCAGGCACATTTATACTTTAGTTATAGTTTCGCTGTAGGAGTATCTTAGAAGTAAAGTTAAGGCATGACAACTTTCAGTGACATGGAAGAAAACACATATTTACTGATGGTGCAGAGTTTTATAATGTAGAAGATTCTAATCACAATTTATCGCAGAAAGTACACATCATCTTCTTGAAATTTTATGTTTGTCGTATTCAGATACCTTCAAACATCAGTGCTGACAGACCGAGCCCGTGTCCCATGAACTCGTGTCCCATAAACCCGTGTCCTACGAACCTGTGTCCCACCAACGCGGGATTATAGACATAATCCCGTGTACCACTGACCAGCCTGTCAACCCCTTGCAGCTTACTCCAAACTGCCATGTCCCCCTAGGCTCTCCTTTGTTGTTATTGTTGTCTAAGACTTTTATTGTATTGTATTGGATGTATGTCCCCCACGGGGACAAATATAAATCTAGTCTAATTTTAAAAATATCTGAAACAATTAGATAGGTAGCACAGGTAGAGCACACACGTTAAGGGATGTCCCAATTCCTAGACACAAAAAAAAAGGTTTGCCACTTATAAGATAAGATAAAACGTGAGGACGAAAATGGCAAGGCAGCGTTTGGGATGCAGCCTAACGCTAGGTTTCCATTAGAGTGTCATTTATCCGTACGGTACCGTGTCGATATTTTCGCCCGGATTCCGTACGGTATGAAAACAGCGGTTTCCATTATGGCCACTAAGGTATGCGGCGCTCTGGTATTCACGCGTGAACAAACAACACACTTTGCCAGAATCTGGAGTTTGCCCCCACTCGCTGCCCACATGGCTGTCCACCATGCAGGGGCACTGAATGGAGCTGCACACGCGTTTGTTGTGTGTGTCTGTGTGCGGGTGTGTGTGTTTGTCCGTGTGCCGGACCGGGATGAGTTCAGGAAAACAGAGAAAAGGGGGAAAGAGAGAAGTGAACACACACAGACACACACACACACACACAACATATATGCGCGCACGAGGTCGCTTCTGTAAAACATTTGAATATATATATTATTTCGCCGTTGATGTGCTGGATCGCACAGTCCACCGATTGCTCAGCGCTGCTGTCAATCACTGAGCTCACGGACCCGCCGCACGGCGGGTGTGGAAAAAATCTAAATAAATGATTTTCTGGTCCGTATGGTAGTGGACGGTACGGTTTCCGTACGGAGTTCAATGTAGCGGAGCATGCCACAGACAAACGGTTACAACACGTTTGTTTTGGTCACGGAATCCGTATGGAGCTGCGGAGGATGTACGGAAGAAAAAAACTCTAGTGGAAATTATTATTATTATTATTTTTATTTTTTTATTTTTTCTTGGCATTGGAGAGCTCTGCAAAAGCCTCCCTCCTTGCCTGTAGTACCGGCAAGTCTGGGACCTTCTGGTGCAGGCCGGAAATTTGTATTTATATATTGATCCAGCCACCCACACTGTTGTAATGTCCACTAATTGTTGTGCTGTCATTCACAGTTGTTTTTATTGGAGTATGCTGCACTATATCTTAATGATAAATTGCCCTGCGAGGACTTTAAAGTTTTATCTTCAGTCATCATTCATTTCAAACTTGGTATAGGGGATTACTAACCCATTACAAAGATTTAAAAAGTTCACAAACCATAGCATAGCAGATGATTGAGTCTGCTCTTAAGCATACATAATGAATGCCCCCAGAGTAGGGGTGGGAGCAGAAAGAAACACTAGAAAGAAAAGCAATGAAAGACAAGAAGAGAATAGAAAAGGGGAAGATGAAGCGGTGGCTGGAACGGGAAATGTCAGCTCTACAAATATAGGCTGCTGAAATTACGCCTCTTAAATATGCTGGCTAACAAAGGAATGGTCAATTGATATGGCCAATTACAAAAGATCTTCTTCTCGGCAGCAATGGAAGATTTTTGATTGAAAATCCTGTGTTCGTTATTGCATTCTTGCCTTGGCGGTTAACTACATTAAATATTATCTACAACAAGAATAATTGTGTGTTTCTGATCGGAAATATACAAAAATATTCAAAACATTTCATGAAAATCTGTACATTGCTTTTTGAGGAATTTTGTGAAGAATCGTTGAAAGAATTCCTTCCAAGATTCGGATTGTGATCCAGATCATCTCTAAATTTCAAATTCCTTGGGCCAATAGCCGTCTTTGGTAAAAATGTAAAGAAAATCCGTCCATCTCTACAATTTAATGTATTGTTCTCTTGTTTTACCCATCTCTGAGTAAAAAAAAAGTTAAAGAAAATCTATCCATACTTTTTCAGTAAATTTGACAAATAAACCAAACATATGTATATAAAATAACCTTTCTTGCGGGGGTAATAAAGACAAGCATTTTTAATTTGTATGCAGCAGTAAGGTGGGAAGACAATTTGAAGTGAGGGTTAGGAACAGGTTTGAGAGGTTCATCAAGAAGCTCTCTGCTAGGCAGTTGCCTGGACACAGTTGCTGCAGGTGCCGAAAGCCTTATTATGGTCAAGGTGCAGAGCATCTCGGAGAATCGCTCATGACATGACGATGACATGACATACTGTTTGTTGTAAATTGTTCATAGTGGAAGAATTGCATCAAGTTCAAGAAGGGTGCCTAGGCTCTGTAACATTTTTTCTCTGCTGGTTTAAATGAGCAAGGTGAACGTAAAAACTGTGTGAATATGCTAGTAGGGGACTGTTATGTTATGCATATAATGTTATGCAACATTAGCTTGGATTCAAACCCCCGTAAAACACTGAGGAAGTAGAAGACGACAAGCACGTCCGGCCACATAAAGGTGGGACCAGTGAAGGTGGGATGATAGTCTCCGTTTTGTACAAGGCACCGTTATGTTGAACCATGGTTTATTGAACATGTTCTATTTGTTTCTATTATTTAACATGTGTTGTATGTTCACGACATTGTTGTGAATTTACTTGTGCACTCACATAATGCATTGTACAAAACTACATTATGCTATATATGCTCTCGTACCGTATCGAACGGATCGCGGCTATTTCTAGAATAAATACCAAAAACAGAAAAATATGATAGATAATAGTGACAGACCATAGCAGCACACCTGCATTGAAGCAAAATCAACATATCACTAAATGAATGAATGAATGAATGAATGAATTAATTAATTAATTTAAAGGACGGCATGTACTGCCATAAATAATTGTCACTTCAATTAAATGGTGACATGTTGAGTGCAGAGGCACAAGAAATCACGAATATCCTCCTCTGCGACGAAGGTGGCCTTCTGCCAGGGCAACACAGGCACTGCCCTGAAGGCAGCTGTACAATACCAGGAACAAGCTTATTTGGCAGCTCACATCATCATGAATCAAGGCCACGATTAGGAATCGGGCCCACTCAAAGCACACTCTTTGCAAAGACGATTCTGGTCTAGTTGTTTTTTTTTTTACTTGGCAGACTTACCATTGGAATCGGTTCACTTGCTATCCACACCTAGAAGCTAAGCTCTTACATCACGCGCCATTTTTTGCCAACAAGCGAATAGATTGTTTAATACAATGTATCCACACAAAGACTCAAGGTGTGGCGGCACAGTGGTTATTTTCACGACACACAGCAAACAAATCAGTCCGCCGTGCCGATGTGGGGCATGATTTGGCCCGGCAGGCAACAGTGCCCCAAGTCGGTGCGATGCGAGCAGCAATCCCGGGCCGGGTCTCATATGCGTATCTCTAGTTGCAAAACCACTCAAATGCCCGACCAAGAAGAATGTTATGAGTCGTCCCCCAGTACAGGAAAAGCTTCCCATGGCGGGCACGCAGACCTTAGAGGCCAACCGTGGTGGAGAAAGCCTCTTCTGCCAACATTGTTTTTCTTATTGCTAATGGACTATTAGTAACAAAGATGGACATTCTGAATGCTAGCACTTGCCCAATCTAGGGAGGTCCAGAGACCTCACTTGATGGCTAGGGCGATTCAGCACTTTATTTTATCCCTCTTAAGATGGGCGTACACTGTACACACAAATCCGTTCTCTATATATTTGAACATATGCTATGTCTGGGAGACTATTTCCGGTTGTGCATCCATCCAACTTTCACTGTCAGTCGTCAAGCCCCATGCATCTGGGGCTCCATCTTTTGAACAGACGAGGAAGTGAATGTTAATACAGTTACACTGAAGTTTAAAAGTCCACCAAAGATATTTTGTATAAACTATATCTAAACTTATAGATATAGTTATACAATATAAGGAACTTTAAGAACGAACAGAATGTTTGTATTCCGAACTGGTTCAGGACCGATATTTTGGTGGCGGAACGGTTCCGAGAACGAAAACGTTAAACTTAGGCCTGGCTGAACCGTTCGGAACGGAACTTTAAAAAAAAAAGGAAAAACCTTTTCAAGCCCTGTCTGTGACTGGGTCTCGCAGCGGCAAGTCTGGCCTGGCAGTGAAAAAGCGGTGTAACAGTACGCCACATCAACCAAAAGATGTGTACATGTTTTAAGTACCAAATGCACGGTGTGTGGAATGCAGGTATTACAAACAATCACGCATTGAAAACAAAGCAGTCTCTGGCACTCAAACACTATGCCTAGCAACATGCTACTTTTACAACAGTTCCAGCCATCGTATGCATTTATTGTTTCTCTTAGAAACTATCAAAAAACAAAAACCAACAATAGACAACGTATTGTCTCTCTCAGAAACTATCAAAAAACAAAAACAAGGGGTCCACGTTGGCCGAGTGGTTATGGACCGCACCTAACGCGACCCCATTCATGTTAGTGGCACTGTGTCTACCGCAGCGTCCGCAGTGTCGCGAGTTCGACTACTCTCGTCGACTACGCTCGTCGACTTGTCTGCAATGTCTACCCTACCCGATCTCTTCAGCCCAGTTTCCGACTAATCGTATCCAATAGACGGAAAAACAGTGCTGACGCCGGAAAAAATAACTTAAAATTAAAAAAAAACAATGGACGCTAACACTTTTGAATAACAGGCCCTTATTCATGCTGAGTAGATATAGTTACAAAACATTTATAACACTTACAAAAAAAATTAACTAATTATGAACAAAGCATTTACAAATGTTTAACATGTATTGCATATTAGTAACACCCAGTTAAGACACAGGTAAGTTACATGTCATGTTCATAATTAGTTACATTTTGAATAAGTCTTATAAATGCTTTATCAGCATGAATAAGGGCCTGTTATTCTAAAGTGTTACCATATAAAATTAAGATATTATTGAGTGGCAATCCAATAATGCAATTCCCAATACAATTAGCTATTTAAAAAAATATATACATCCCTAAATTCAGTGAAATACCATTCACAACGCTAAAGAATAACAGAGGAGGCAAAGAGAGAGGCAGTGACAGGAACAGATTTCAGCCCTGGCCGCCCTGACTGCGTCTGATCGATCTGCTAAATGGATACCCTCCTCATTTGCATTTCTCTGCATCATTAGTTTTGATATTTCGCAAATTTGCTGCAAAGTCAATGCACATTTCACAGGAACAGAACACGGAGGCAACAGACACTATGATTCCGGCCCGTGATAACTGTGCACCTCTACCCATAAAGATGTTGGTTCAGCAGCACGGTTTGGGGTGCCATCGATGCGCTGCGTAATTGCTTGGGCTAAATATATTGTTGGCCTTTTTTATGATATATATAATTTCTCTTTCTGTTTTATTAAGCGTCCGTGCTTCGCTCAATCCCGCCGCCGACGCAGGCCGCATATCCTCGCCGCGGCGCTCGCTCCGTGTCACCGTTAAAACTTCACTCCTCCCGCCTGCAGTAAATCCAGCCCTGCCCTGTCTGTCGGTACCACTCTCCAGAGAGGTGGAGAGAGAGAGCGGGGGGAGAGCCTTTTTGTTTTACGGTCTGTGCGGCAAACGCCCACACCCTCCGACGTACTCTACGTTCAGATTCATACCCTTGGCAAGCAGCGAGGTAGAGTTCTTCTCCTTTTCTACTTTTGGAATTCAACTCAATATGTGACCAAGTCCATGTCACTGGTTTTCTAATCCGTAACAAGTCACAGTCGATTATAGTTAATATTACGCTCTATTAGTGTTGACAATTTTGTGTTGTGCGTTATGAAATTCGTGTTACGTTACTTTCACACAACGTATGTGTTCATATCCATATCTGCCGCTGTAATGACAAACTCCACTCACATAGACTTTAATGTTTCCATTTTTACAATACCCACACACTCAGATCGCATTACAATCACACAACAGATTATTAACCAAACTTAAATAATGGGAGTCGCAATAAAATAATAAACTTTCACTCTGACTTTCTCACGAGAATGATGCGGCAATTTAAGCAATGCCGCAGAATGAGGAGCAGTGTCGTTCCTCCCGAAAAGGAGGTCACAATCTGTTTCGTAATTACTGTACAAAACAAAGCTCATGGAAATCAAATAATTACTCTATACCATATGCCATGTATTGTGATCCACTATGATAATGTCAATTATTCAATTATGTGCCAATCAGATTATATATCTTGTTTTTGAACTGATACCATTGCTGAAGCTACTTTACAGTCTTTTATATGGTTTGGCACATTCTGTTTGCTATTGTGGGATGCTGCGTGTTAACAAAAATACAAAAGAAAATCTACAGTTTTGTTAAGAGGAATATAGTGTGCTTGAAAATGTAAGCATTGTGGAAATGTGTTTACTGCAAATTGTATGAACATGTCATGCCATGGGAGAATGGCATGGCCACAAAAGTCTGATGTTCTGCTAATTGTGTGAAGTTGTGAGTTTTGAAGATGTGCTAAATGGATGGACGCATGCTTGCAAGCAAATGAAAAAAACTGTACATTATTCCATGAGTTGATCAGGTGCAGTTTATAGTTTATTATTTGTTCCAATTGTTTTCAGGCAATCCAAATTTTACCCCTACACAACCCAGTGGCTGTTCCAGGGTTAACCAGCGCCCATGCGAAGAAAAAAACTCAACAGCTTTGGAGTTCACGCCACAATAAACGTTCATTTTAACTCTAATGGTTTCCACGCGGCAATAATGGAGATGCCGAGCGGAAACGTTGGTCGCTCACGGAGACTGGGCTGCACGCTCGTACAAGAAGTCAAGTGGAATGACGCCCTCCAGAATCTTCATCATGTCATTAAGGTAGCGGTGCTACTCCTCATCGTCACAATGCTATAGGCTTGTGGCGATAGGCTGGCTGTGTCTATAAACTGGATCTGTTCATAGGCTGCCTGTGTCTATAAGCAGGGATTGGCACTACGAATAATTCCAAATAATAGCAAATTTTGTATCACACTGACATACATCTATGTTCTGAATATGAATGCATTTTAGATTTGGAGTTAGATTTGAAAAAACACTGAATAGAAAAAAATAGCTGTGCTTAGAAAATATATTGCCTTTTTTGTAGTGTCCCGTTCATTTTTATCTCAACTGTGCAACCACTACATTGAAATAGGAAAACCCACACTTCATATATTCTACAATGACAATAATATTAATGTTCATCATGATAGCTATTAGAAATAGATTTGAATTTTCAAAAATGACGCAACCAGGCATCACCCACAGAGCCCCAGCTCTCTCATAACTATCTGCAAAAGATAAGGAATAGTATGGAAAAAACTGTATTATTATTATTATTATTATTATTATTATTATTATTATTATTAACTGCACTGTATTACTAAAACAAAATATAACTGTGCATGTTTCAGTTGCATGTCAAAAAAATGCCGGGTCGTCCATTCTTTGTTCATGGAAGAAGTGTTTTGTATTTTAGAACAATGCCCACTTTTCATTCAAAGTCCATATGAGAAAGTGTTTTTTGCCCCACTAACATTATGAAAAGTCGCGTTTACATTGATGCTGCAGGCTTGTGTGTCTGCATGCTAGGCGCCAAAATGCGCTACTTTTGTATTATTAATCTATTTGCGTGTGCGGCCTGGGGGCCACCAGTTGCCCATCTATAGTCTATGGGGTGGCTGTGACTAGAATCTGGCTGTGTGTGTAGACTGGCTGTGTCTATAAGATGGCTATGTCTTCATAACTTGACTCAGTTTATAGGCTGGCTGAGTCCATACAACCTGACTCCCATTATAGGTTGGCTGTGTCGATAAGCAGTCTGCGTTAAACTAGCCGTTTCTATAGGCTGGCTGTGTATAGGCTGGCTGTGTCTGGACGTACCGAGTGTGTTTGTTAGTGTGTGTATTTTGGGGTTTGGGAAGAGCTGTGTATTTGTGTGTGTGTGTTTGGATGAACTGTGCGTGTGTGTGTGTGTGTTTGTGTGTGTATGAGTGATTGTGTGTGCGTTCTATGATTAGACTGCTTGTTTGTGTGTTTCTATTGGGGTGAGCTGGGTGCGTCTGGACTGAGCTGTATTTGTGTTGTTGTCTGTATGTTGCAGTGAGCATTGTGTGTTCTAATATGAGCTATGTGTGTGTGTGTGTGTGTGTTCTGTAATAGACTGTGTGAGTGTTTGCTAAATTATGTGTGTGTTCTTGGGTGAGCCGCCCCCTCCCTCTTGTGTCTCAAGAGGGGCGGGGCCCACAGACTCCGCCCCTGTTCATGGTGGTAATCTAAATGATTTATGCGCGGTGTAATCGACTTTCCAAACACGACCACAGATTCACTGCCCTCAGGGCAGGCACAGCACACAGCCAATGCCATTTACACCGTCCCCCCCTCCCTCTCTCTCTCTTTCCATTTACACTGGGAGAAAAGCTATCTCTCCCTCTCTCTAGAGAGAGACCTTGTAGTAAGTCTCTCTCTCCCTCTCTATCTCATTTTATTCCAGGAGTAAGGCTCTTTCTTTCTGTCCATTTAACACTGACAGAAAATATCTCTCTCGCTCTCCTTTTATAATATTAGTATCTCTCTCTCTCTCTCTCTCTCTCTCTCTCTCTTTCTCTCTCAACTGAGACATTTATCTCCCTTTCTACTTTTACAGCCGGCATAACCGGCTCTGAGAATTGAATGAATGAATGAATGTTTACTTGAACATGTTAATCATCATGTTAATCAAACAAACAAATTGAGAAGGCAATGCCAAAAATAAATAAATAACACAGGGTAACTCAACCAAACAAACCGAGTCAAGATCAGAAAAAAAATAATAATAATTAACCAAGGTAAATATCTAAGCATTGCTCACTATTCAATTAAGCCTCTCTATCTGGTCACACTTCCCCCTTTACTTACTATGTGTGTGTGTGTGTGTCTCTCTCTCTCTCTCTCTCTCTCCTTCTCTCTCTCCTCACTGTAGCCCACCCCTGTACATCCCGTTTCTTGTTCCCTGTCAATGTGACTCTCGGCAACATCCTCCGGGGGCAGTATACGTCAGGCAGTGCCCATCATCAGACAGTCGTTAGTCATCTCAGACAATGGTGACTGACTGGCATCACCACAATAACCGCCGCTCATCTCGTCCAGCCCACTCCCTACATACACTACAAAGGGAACGTGACATGAAATTAAAAAAAAGGCGCAAACTTTTTTCATGCTTCTAGACAGTTGTCCATGTCACCCCAACTTCAAAATCCTCCTCCATACCTTCAAAGCCATCCACAACCTCGCTCCTCCCTGCCTGTCTGACCATCTCAATATTGCCACCTCCACCCGTTCCCTCAGATCCTCCTCCTCTATCCATCTCACTGTTCCCTCTGCCCGCCGCTCTGCTCCCAAACTCTGGAACTCACTTCCACCCGAACTACGCAACATTGACTCCCTCCCTCAGTTTAAATCCTCCCTCAAAACCCACCTCTTCAGGACTGCTTATTCATTATAGTTTCTTAGTTGTCTTTATGTCCACTTTTTATTATATTTTGATTGTTATTTTATTGCTTCTGTTGCTTGCTCTTTGTAAAGTGTCCTTGAGTGACCTGAAAGGCGCTAACAAATAAAATGTATTATTATTATTATTATTAACTGTTTCTTCCCTGTGGAGTCTGTGCTGTGAATCCTCCCCTGCTGGCCAAGCCCCCAAAACAGCCATGTTTTTTGTGCCGTTGACTTGGAGGCATATGGGTGTGCCAGATATACATGGAATTACAGAATGAAGGGGCCTGGAAGTTTGTTTTCATTTGTGATTCAATATTTGCCACAAGTAGGATTAGTAGGAGCCAAGAGCTTGTTTAAATATGTTTTGTTAGTTAGTTGGTAGAGTTAGTTACTTCACTGTTCTAGACAGAGAGAGAGCGAGAGAGTGATGGCGAGAGGGAGAGAGCGTG
>OMKY01209470.1:0-13254 GCA_900302395.1 Bregmaceros cantori | reverse complement strand
GGGGTTGGTTGGCTTTTGAGGGGTGGTCCACAGAAAGAGAGCGAGAGAGAAGGGGAGAGAGGAGAAGAGTGGATAATGAATATTAATTAAAATATTGTAGGAAATCAAATTTGTCAAAATAAAATATGAGTATAATTCCACGTAACTTCAGGACCCTGGATAGCTCTTGAACTGCTAAAAGCTCCGTTCAGGGCCCGGATTAGTTAGCCGGACCAATCAGATTGTCGTCCACGCTCGGGAGATCCAATCAGTGCCCTGTTAAGACGGGCTTCGTTTGACTCTAGACGTGGGCCTCCACGCCACTTGTCACAACGTGGGCCTCTACGCCACTTTTCTCCAACCTGCTTATTCCAGACCAAATGATGTGTCTTAACACTTGCGACGCTTGGACCATTCATCACCTGCTCCAGGGGGTTTGCTTCTCGTTGGTTGGTTGGTTTGTCTGTCGCCAAGATAACTGATAAAGTTGAGTGCAGGGATCTGGATGAAATTTTGTTGGAGTTTGTTGTGTGGAGTTGTTGGAAATGACAAACGGAAGAATTTGATTACATTTTGGTGCATTTCTGCAGCCTATAAGTAACAATCATACTTAAATCAGACTTCTAGGTCGCAGTGTCCGCTGGGAAATGTAGTTTGCTTGTGCTGAGCATGTTCGCCGGTGGCGTCAATCGCAATTGCGCTACTCTAGGAGCACTTGCATTGATAATGGGTTGCCAGACATACTGCTAGCACTAAAAGTACTATTTTCTGTACCACTACGGTGCAGGAGTGCTTCTAGTTTGTTATGGTTTTCCATGCTAATGTTTCAGTGCAACGACCCGAGCGCGCCATTTGAAACATATTTGAAGCCCCCCCCCCAGAGGATCTTAATGAAAATGTTTCCCAACAGCGTTGCGTGTGCAGCAGAGGAGCTGGACTGGGTAAAGAGGTCTGTATGTTGAGGTTAAATGGTCTCTGACGGAGCAGAACAATGTGCTTCCCCGAGACAAGTGTGTTAAACACGGTATGGACGAGCTGGGGTGAACAGTTCAACCAGCTGGGGTGAACAGTTCAACCAGCTGGGGTGAACAGTTCAACCAGCTGGGGTGAGCAGTTCAACCAGCTGGGGTGAGCACTTTAACCAGCTGGGGTGAACAGTTCAAACAGGTCCACGTGACCAGCAGGTGGAGAGAGCGCTCTGGTGGAACTGCTTGTTTACATTGTTACTGAAATGGGACCAACCGCTTACACACACACAACACTCAGTGTGTGTGTGTGTGAGACACACAAGGGCCATAGCAACAAGACTATAAGTGGTGCTGCCTCGCGGTGCCGCGTCTTTCACCGCTACACCACAGGGTAAACCACTTTTTGTGTTTTTTGGGGGGGTTTTTGGCAAGGACATCCCAGCGAAGACTAGCCATTTCTCAGCTATAGCTATCTGCATATATAGATGGTACTTTTTACTTTAAAAAACTTAACTTACTTTTTACTTGAGTAAAATCTCAACCCACGCAGAGACACACACTCTCTCTCCCTCTCTCTCTGACACACTCTCCCACAATCTCTCCATCTCTCGCTCTCTCAGTCACACACACAACACAGAGTACAAAGATAAGAGCAGTAATATCCGGCGACCATCTCTCACCTTCCTCAAAGTTACGACGAACACGTGCATGGCTCGCAGCGCACGAGGTTTGGCGCATTCATCAACGATGGACATGGATTTAATACAAACCTGGGTTTAACATAAACCTGGGTTTAACATAAACCTGGGTTTTAATACAAACCTGGGTTTAACACAAACCTGGGTTTAACATAAACCTGGGTTTAACATAAGCCTGGGTTTAACATAAACCTGGGTTTTAATACAAACCTGGGTTTAACACAAACCTGGGTTTAACATAAACCTGGGTTTAACGTAAACAAGGGTTTAATGTAAACCTGGATTTAATACAAACCTGGGTTTAATATAAACCTGGGTTTAATATAAACCTGGGTTTAATATAAACCTAGGTTTACTATAAACCTGGGTTTAATATAAACCTATAAACCTGGGTTTAATATAAACCTGGGTTTAATATAAACCTGGGTTTAACAGAAACATGGGTTTAATATAAACCTGGGTTTAATATAAACCTATAAACATGGGTTTAATATAAACCTGGGTTTCATATCAATAATAACCCAAGTTCAATAGTCCGTTAAACAGTGATTTTATCTGTGGTGCCGTTGAGACAATTAAAACACTTCGTGGTTAAGCAACGATCAGAGTCGACGTGTTGCATTCTTTGAGGAATGAATAAGATTTTTGATGTTATTAATGTTAATGTTATTAATTAAGATGAGGCGCAGAATCCCGCCCTCAACAACAACGGATACGGCAGGCGAGCAGAGAACATGAGAAACATGGAGGAACACGAAGCACAGATAGTAAAATATAAGAATACAATAATAATAATAATAATAATAATAATAATACTAATAATAATAATAATAAATACAATAATAACAATAACAATAATAACAATAATAATAATAATAACAACAATAACAATAACAATAAAACAATAAATATAATAATAACAATAACAATAATAATAACAACAACAACAATAACAATAACAATAACAATAACAATAACAATAACAATAAAACAATAAATAAGGCACACACATCAAATTAGTACGTTCAAAGGCTGCATCGTGGTTCTATTCTGTTCTGGTTCTGTTCACCGCTGGTTCTGTTGTGTTCTGGTTCTGTTCACCGCTGGTTCTACTCAAACACAGCAGCTGTGAAATCAAAGTTGTACTCACCAGCGGTGCGCGGCGTGCGTCCCGCCGGATCGTCTTGGTCGCAAAAAGTCCAACACGAAGTAACGTGGCAGAGACCGTGCGCGGCGGACAAGCGACGCGCTCGGACGCACGGTCCACGGAGGCATACGGTCTACGAAGGATCGGTCCTCGGACGCACACGGTCCACGGACGCACGGTCCAATATCCACTCCCGCACAGTCTATTCTACTGCGAAGTCTGGACGGATATTATAGCAGCACTAGAAATGTAAAATGCTCCACACGGTCCAGTTTCTTCAGGGGATCCGCGGTACCGTCTCACGGCACATCCGCGCCTGCCCCCTCCCTGCTCAGCTGTACACCAGCCTTCCTTTCCTCCGGAAGGTTTTCTAATTCTAAAATAACATTTGACCAGCGACACAGGACGGCGCACCCCACGTTGCTTTCTGCTCAACCTGGAGGGGGAGTACAGACCTTGAAGGGGGAGTAGTTAGTTGTCAGCGGGAGTCATAGTAGACCATTTAAAACTGCATTATTTTAAAAGTGTTTCTGTGTTTATAGTGGACATGGGGAGTCATAGTAGACCATTTAAAACTTATTTTAAAAGCGTTTCTGTGTTTATAGTGGACAAGGGGAGTGATAGTAGAGCATTTAAAACTGCATTATTTTAAAAGGGTTTCTGTGTTTGTAGTGGACATGGGGAGTCATAGTAGACCATTTAAAACGTATTTTAAAGGGTTTCTGTGTTTATTGTGGGCTTGGAGATTCATAGTAGACCATTTAAAACTTATTTTAAAAGGGTTTCTGTGTTTATAGTGGGCGTGGGGAGTCATAGTAGACCATTTAAAACTATTATTTTAAAAGGGTTTCTGTGTTTAAAGTGGACATGGGGAGTGACCGATTACCCATCATCCTAAAAACCTACAAAAGATATGGTCACCAATGGGATGGCTGCATTCACTCGTAAGCGAGACATGATTAAATGGAACGTGTTACAGCACGGACCCGCACAAGAACACAGGTGTGGAATAGCGCAGTGGGAGCTTCCACCTACTTTAGACAGCTGTGTCCGAAAGCGCTCCCTATCCCCTATATAGTGCACTATATGGGGCGCCTAGGTGTGTCCGAATACTCCATGTACCCTATATAGTGCACTCAAACTATCCCACAATGCACCATGGAAAGTAGTGAGCATCGTTGAACCCATAATGCATTGCGAGACGCGTTTAAAAAAAAAAAATCACCTAAACTACAAAAACATGGCAGTCTTTGACCAACCCAATAGTTATAAAAGTAAGTACTTTTGACTTCTTGTGATGATTGTTGAACCATAATCCAAGAAACCAACGCTACCAAGAACATAACCTGCTTCGCGGTGCAGCCCCGGCGCAGGTAGGTCAAAGGTAACAAAAAAGTCAAAGATTACAGTGACACCCGAAGCCCTAAACATCAGCTGTCGTTATTCTGGAAACCAAAAAAAGCATGTTGCTGCCAGGGCTCCGAACCGGTACAAGGACCGAAAACGAAAATTTTTACTGAATTTCATGAGGAGCGGACACGGAAACGAAAAAAACAATTTTTCCAAATGTCCTGAAACAGAAACGGAACATTATGATATCCACAAAACCGGTTAATAGCTTTTTTTTTTACGTTTTCTATATATTTTAACATATCCTAGGTCTGGGAGACCATTTCCGCCCACTTTGCTCGTCAGTCATCAAGCCCCATGCATCTGGAGCTCCATCTTGTGGACAGACGAGGAAGTGAATCTAATGACGTTAATACAGTTGCACTGAAGTTTGAATGTCCACCAAAAATATTTTGTATAAAAACTAGATCTAAACTTAACATTGCACAATATAAGGAACTTTAAGAACGAAATGCTTTTGTTCCGAACCGGTTCAGGGCCGATATTTTTGTGGTGGAACGGTTCAGAGAACAAAAACGTTACATTTCGACCTGCCTGAACGGTTCGGAACAGAACGTTGTAAAAATAATTCCGTTTTCAAGCCCCGGTTGCTGCTTTAACTTTGTTATGATTGAAGACATAATAACGACCCAGTTTGTGTCCTCGGCAGCGTCAACACGTGTTCGTTGGTCTCCGTCCAGCGTCTCTGTCACGTGGAGAACAATAGTTAAACATGTTGATTGACACGTTCCGACAGCCCGCGGCTCAGAGGAGCCGAGGAAATAAAACACATGATTGGCTCGACGCGCCCGCTGACAAAATTCTAAACTGGCAAACATTTCATTCTGTCCGACTAATTAGGAAATGCCGAGGTCCATTTACATATTGAACAAAACAGAAAAATGCCCTACACGGCTCCCCCAAGCAGATTACCGAGCTGGCTAGATCACAGCCATTTCATGCTGAACCAACAAGGAGTCAGATACAGCGTACACCTCAGCCAATGCAGCTCATGTGAGACCTTGGGACCAGTTTTCAGACTTTTGAAATGGAACGCAAATAGTTGACATTAACATGTTTCATTGGTGACTCGGATTGTTTTGACTTTTAACATAATAATATTCAGCATTCAAACCAAATCTATTTGATTAAGTTTATTTAAAAACAGAATTCAAATTTCGTTAGTGACTTGCTCAGCATGTAAACCTAACCCTTCTCCTGACTCTAACTCTAACCCCTAACCTTTCTCCCCACCCTAAACCCAACCCACTTCCCAGGTCTTTAAATAACATTTTAAAATGAATGCATATTCACAATGTATATGTACAAGCATTATGCATTATATATTGAAAAAGCATCAATGAATGAATAAATGAGGAGTTGATAATTAAACAGACCGCATGTCTCTCAGATCAGTGAAAGTTGAAGTGTGCTGCGCCTGCCTCCTCACAGGGGAAATCAAAGCTGTTCAACTGGAGGATGTTTACACTTGTCACAAGTGTCAGAGTGGATTTACTGTTTCATAGGAGAGAGAGAGAGATAGAGAGGGAGGGAGAGATGAGAGAGGGAGATGGAGGGAGAGCACGGGAGAGAGGGAGATGGAGGGAGAGAGATGGAGGGAGGGAGAAATGGAGAGAGCGAGATGGAGACGGTAAGCGATGGAGCGAGTGATGGAGAGAGGGAGAGAGAGAGGTAGAGAGAGGGAAAGAGGGAGAGAAAGAGAGGGAGAGGGTAAGAGGGAGAGAGAGAGAGAGCGAGAGAGAGAGCGATTGAGAGAGGGAAAGGGAGAAAGGGAGATAGAGAGAGAAAGAGAGGGAGATATGGAGAGATATAATGGACCGAACAAAAATTTCTAGAATTCAGCCGTCTTGTAAGTGTTCCAAAATCTCACCAGTTCATGAACGTACCCTAAAGCATTAACACACTGAATCCATACGCTTAACACGAAGGATCTACCGTGGCGGACACACAGATATATTACATCACCTATGTTCAGTGTTTAATATACAATCTCCTTGACCTCGTTGTCTGCGGAGTGCAGACGGCCACCTGCTATTAATATTCTATGCATGTACTATGTGCAACATACAACATTGGACATAAGTTTAGACAAAGACGAGACTTTGCGGCTACAATTAAAGTGCAGTAATCACACAAAAAACAAGGCCTTTCACAATGCATTTTTTGGATAAACTACGCTGCGCCCCCTTGTGCTGATCCCACCGCGGTTTATCAAATATTGGGGTTTAACATTCAGTCTTAGCATGAAAAACAGAGTGTTAGCCTCATCGCCATGGTGACGAGTCCGGGTTTAATGGACCCTACAATGAAACAATGGACAAGGGGGTGATTGTTGGAGATGAAACTCCCCTGAAATTCAATCTCTCCATCCATTAGCAGTGTCTAATGTGGGAAACACATTTTTTTGTTTGCCGGAGTCGATGCTCGACCAAATTGCTTTCCACTGGGTCGACAACAAAAAGTCTACAGTCTTCAGCACCAGATGGCATGTTAGCAAGTACAAATACATGAGTATTTTTTAAATTAACTAGTACAGTTATTTAGAAACATGTTTTTTAAATGGGACAGAATCAAGCTGTTGAAGATTGAACACAGAAATCTTGAACCAAGGATGTAGAGAGATCCTCTCCTCTCTTTGGTGAATGGAGAGCGAGTGTGTACGAGAGAGATCGCGTTTTCTCATACACAGTAAATTTTGCATTGTTAAATATCCAGTGTCAAAGTTCATTGACTCTTCCAGAGTTATTACAACAATGGAGGGAGTTGAATATTTACTAGTGTTGGTGTTAATTTGCAAGGCGCTGTGTCATTTAGACTCTGCAAAGCCCTGCCCAAAGCCCACCCACCTCCTCCTCTCTCAAACTTTAAAAACTGCCATCTTCATTGCAACGTGACTCATGTGGCACCCGGCCCTTGGCGCGGACCGAGATTCGGCTCGGAGCCAAGGGGTTTGGGGCGCAGCGGCGCAGGCCCTCATGGCCTCTGTCCACTCAGATGCAGATGCCCGTCCCTTCACGAACGTGCCGGCGGTCCTGTACAGTGTTAGCCAGTGTTAAATTTTAACTCAAGTTCATTTTCAGAGGAGATAAATACAATGGAAAGAGTTAATTTAACACCAAATCTGATAAGGACCAAATACACTCAGACAGTGTTAAGGGCCCTGCATACTTTCAGGGTGGGGTGGGGAGCAGACCGCTGTAAAGGTGATCACGTGACCGCCGTCGCGGCGGTTTGGGTAGAAAGTGGTCATAGTCCAGATCACCGCGGTGCCCCGCCTCCCTCTGCCTCCCCGGCGGCTCCACCTACTCTCTGAAACCTCCAAAAACAGTGCTTGCGGTGCACTCTGGAGGAAGCGACAACAACACCGGCCTCCGGCCCGACCCGACGCACCACCCGGGGTCCGGGCCGAAGCCCGGTCCGCGACCGAGTGGGACGAAGGGGCGAGGGGAGACGGGCCGTTGATGGGTTGCGCACGGCGTCAGCGCGACTTGGGCTGTGTCGATCGGCGCGCGGGGGGGTGTCACCTCCCGTCCGACTTGGTGTCTCACCAAGTGAGACACCAAGTCCGCGGCCAACTTTTCCTCAAATTCTTCCATTTTCTCTATTCTATCTCTATTGCCTCCCTCTATTCTATTATGTTCTCCGTCGCTGTCTATACACGCTGTATGTTTTGTCTCCTCTCGTCTTGAGCGAGAGAGATTTGCGGGCCTGCTTGCAAAACGGGAACCGCCCACTCTCCGTCTTGACCATTCACAGCCGCGAGGTGAAGTCGGTTAGTAGAACCGAGGGCTGTGGTCAGGATGAGAGGTGGGGAGCGTCCCACCGACAAGTACCGAGACACATTGATGACCTACACCACGGCGGTCTGCTCCCCACCCCACCGTGAAGTATGCAGGGGCCTTTACATTTAACTCTGTAAGTGTTGATTTAACACTGCGAAATGTACTACACGTGTATGCCGTCACACATTGAGCATGCAGCTTCACAGTAAACGTGCGTCTTCATCTTGGTAGTCAATACAAACAATGTGTTCGTCATAAAGACATGATTTCCATTTAATGTCTGTGCATTGTTGTAAATGCACAGACACACAAATTAAACATGCTTATTTTTACATTAGTTTCACTACTAAAGTGCTGTTGAAAATACCTATTTCTAGCGACCCACTCGCTCATGATTACATTTTTTTTTTTTACCAGAGCACTGAACCGGTTCAAGGAACGAAAACAAATTTTACAAGGAGCAGAAACGGAAACGGAAATAGATTCCTTCAACTGTTCCAGAACAGAAACTGAACATTATAAAATTCACAAAACCGGTTAAAAGCGTTTTTTTTTTCTTCGTTCTCTTTATATTTCAACATTTCCTATGTCTGGAAGACTTTCCGGTTGTGCATCCATCCAACTTTCACTGTTAGTCATCAAGCCCCATGAATCTGGGGCTCCATCTTGTGGACAGACGAGGAAGTGAATGTAATGGCCTTTTAAAGCCGGTTTTCACGTTAATACAGTTGCACTGAGGTTTGAAAGTCCACCAAATATAATTTGGTGGATTTGGTAGAATAACTAAACTTAACAATGCATAATATGAGGAACTTTAAAAGCGAACAAAGGGGGTCCGTGTTGGCCGAGCGGTTATGGACACCGCACCTAATGTGACCCCATTCATGTTAGTGGCGCTGCGTCCGCAGTGTCGACTTCGCTCGTCGACTTGTCTACCCCCGATCTCTTCAATCCAGTTGCCGACTAATCCTATCCAATAAAGATGGAAAAACGGCGCGGACGCTGGAAAAACAAAAACAAAAACACACGAAACGTTTGTGTTCCGAACTGGTTCAGGATCAATATTTTCGTGCCGGAACGGTTCCAAGAACGAAAACGTTAAACAAAGGGCTGCCTGAACCGTTCAGGACGGAACGTTTTAAAAATATTTTCGTTTTCAAGCCCTGATTGTAACTACGAAACCGCAATATTTCACAAGGATGGGGAAAAAAAGCAATTTTTAATGTGGAGCAAAACTGTGCAGCCCTAAAAATCTGGAAGAAAAGTCGTCTACTGTTGGAACATGAAACGGCTTTGACCTGCGTGGAAGTGTTGAGTTTCTCTCCTCGGCTCCACTGCACAGCCCACTCTGACAGCTGCAGGACCTTAATGTACCCGCCGCTGCCAGCAGCCATTGTGGTCTGAAAAAAACAACACTTCTAAAAAGCTTGGTGCCAGGAAGCTTTCCTTTCATGTTTATTCTACAAGGTTGAATTCCTGCTGAGATATGAAAAATAAATACTCACATGTGGAAAACTTTGACGAGTGGTTCCGGTCTTCCCCTGTCAGTCACATCGCTGTGTTTTCACTTGTTTTTTTCAACTTGTCTATTCAGTGGGAGCACACGTCTACTGTATTATTAAATAGGATGGTGGTAACTTGCTGTGTGCTAGTCCACACCACAGATTCCAAAAGTACCGGGATCTCTTATTGGAGTAAGAGTAAAATAAATTTGTAAAAAAAAAAAAAAAAAACTCGAGTAAGACTACAAAGTACTGATCCAAAGATCTATTCAAGTAAAGTAAAAAGTACAAGCTGAGAAATGTAGGTATTTTTGAAAGTATAAAGTACAAAACCTAAATTTGCGGGTCACACCCAGAGACTAAATGAAAACAACTTATTAACTGCTACTGTACTCAGTGCATTACCGAATACCGCCCCCTACTGACTCATTCACGCAACACATGTAGTCCTACCATGTTGATGCCAAAAAAAACAAAAAAAAAACAAAAATAAAACTAAAAAGTAACAACCCTGTTTTGGGAAGAGTAAGGAGTAGAAATACTGATATTTTTGTTAAAAAATCTACTGGGTAGAGGTAAAACATACTCACAGTGCAGTTGTCAACAATAGCACGTGCAAGACGCGAAGCAGCGCGGGAGGTGAGTGTGTGTGTTTGTGTGTGTCTGTCTGCGTGTGTGTTCGCTTGTTGCTGTTCTTTTGTGTGTGTGTGTCTGTGTGTGTGTGTGTGTGTGTGTCTGCGTGCGTACGGGACTTTTGTGTGTGCATCTACCTGCGTACGGCACTGTTTTGTGTGCCGGGGGGATAGAGAGGAGGCTGCGACAACAGAAATGCGCGTGTGTATGTGTGTGTGTGTGCGTGTGTGCAACAACAAAGCCGCGTGCACGAAGCCGCTTCGGTTAAAACTTTGGAATATATATCTATTACTTCGCCTTTCATGCACTAGAGCGCACAGTCCGCTGATTGATCAGCGCTGAGCACACGGCCTCGCCCCCCACTACGTACCGCATACGTGCGGTGAAAAATCAAAATAAATGATTTTCTGTACGGTCCGTATACAGTCCGTATACGGACCATAAGTCTACGGCACGTATTTCAGCACAATGGAGCATGCTACAACGGTGACAACACATTTGTTTGCTCACGTATACCGTATACGGTCTGTATACGGTACCGTACAGAAAAATCTCTGTAGTGGAAACCTAGCGTAAGTTCTCAGGTTCTCAGAGGTGGATAGAAACAGTGCAGTTTGGAATGTGTTATTTTACTGTGTTATTTTATTGCTGTGGCTCGGAAGACTTTTGAAATCTGAACTAATTCTGAACTAAAATACAGCTCAGTTCAATGACCTCAAAACACACACACACACACACACACACACACATTTTGTGTTATGGATGAAAAAGAAAATCACTTGCCCGTGACAAAGAGGGCATTTTGGGCTCACTCAGGCCCCACATAATTGGTGAAAACGTCTGACATCAAATGGACGTAACTTCTTCTGAGTTTACAAACGTTACGGTTGAGGGGAAGATCTGCACAATTTAAAGAAAAAACAAACTCTTTCAGCTAAACGTAGAAACGTAGCATGGCAATCCAGAACCAACCAATCGTCCATGCATCGCACGTGACATAAAACATGCCCAGAAACCCACTGAAAGTGACCCGGGTGATGCCCTAACCACGCCCAAAATGTGCACCCAACGGTCAGACAGACTACGAGGACAGAGAGAGATGGAGAGAGCTGGCTGTGAAGTCTTCAGTGGTGCCCCAATGGTCAGACAGAGTATGAGGACAGAGAGATATGGAGAGAGCTGGTTATGAAGTCTTCAGTGGTACCCCAACGGTCAGACAGACTACGGGAGTGATGATGTTTTTATTAACATGTTGGAGAACATTTGAACGCTAACAGCATGGTTGGTTTTTAAGCTGCTGGATGAACTTCAACATGATTTTATTAAAAGTACTAAGGTCATTTCTGGCAGGTCATGATAGTTTTCCTAATTGATCCAGGTGTATCCCCTCAGCTGATTAACTCTCTCCCCTAACGATTGGCCAAACAGCTTCGGCACGCCCTATAAATTGTACCTGCTCCTAAACCGCGTACTGCTTTGGTTTGCTACCCACCAAGATGATTAATAATCGACAACTCTGACAAAACACAGCTGCTCGTGTACTGACAAAATTGATTCAGGAAATTAAAAATCGATAGCCAGCCCTGGGTGGATTGTGCTAATGTGGGCCACTGCCTAATGTGGGACACCTAAGGTCCAGTGGCTCTGGCTCCTCCCTAAACTAATGAATGTCAGTGAAACTATGGTAAAAGCAAACTATGGTAATGTGTCCAACATTAAGTTCAACTGTTCATCACAAAGTTTCACTGCACCACATAAGGCAACTGGCCCGCATTAGGGAGCCGCCAAAAAGGGCCCACATTAGGACAATCCACCCACCCTATATTGAATGACCTACGGCGTTCGGAACTGTAACAGTACAAAGAACTGAATCACTGGCACTTTGTGGAGTAGGAAGGAGTTTACTTCTACTCCTCTGCAGATATCCGTAAATATCTCTTATTATCTCTGCCAACGGTTGGACAGCACAAGGTTTCTGGTCCTGATGGCTCCATAAAAACCATCCAGAGGCTGTGGGAGTGACTTACAAAGCAGCAGAAACAGCAGACAAAGTCAAAGCTTTTCAAATGCAACGTAGAATGTAGAAAAGAAACGTCTTGTAACTAGAAGCACTCAGATTGCGAACCTGCCCCGTAGCGATACTTTTTTTTTTCTTTTAGTGCTAGCAATATGTGTGGCAACTCATTATCGATGCAAGTGTTCGAGTAGCACGATTGCGATTTACCCATAGACTGTATTCCCACCGGCGAACATGCCAACTACATTTCCCAGCGGCCCCTGTCACCCGGTCTGGTCACGTGATCGCGGTAAATCGCCCAGCGATCTATCGGCAAGTTGGTGATTAAGTATAATTATGTTACTTATAGGCTACAGAAATGGACCTAAATGTAACTAATTCTTTTGTGTGTCATTTCCAACAACTGTACAAAATGTCATCCAGATTAGTGCACAACTTTTTCAGTTTTTCTGGGGTCAGACAAACAAACGCTACCAAAAAAATAACCTGCTTTGCGGCGAAGGTAAATATGTACATTGTTTTTTGCACCGGTTTGCACCGATTCCACCTCATACTAAAGGCAAGGGACTTTATTTAGTCACACATTAATGTACAGTGAAATTCTTCCTCCACATTTAACCCATCTCTGAGGAGCGGTGGGCAGTCGCGGTACCGCACCCGGGGGCCAACTCCAGATTATGAGCCGGTACCTTGGCCAGGGGCACTGACTGGAGGAGGTTAACTAGAATATGTTTTTGGTGGTGGGGGATACCTGAGTTCCTGGAGGAAACCCACACATATACGGGGAGACAATGTAAACTCCACACAGAAAGGACACAGAATGGGTACTCAAGTATTTGTACATCGTTACTTGCCATGTTTGCACAACACCCACGCCACACAAGCAAATTCTAACAGCTAAGAAAAGAAGAGTTCTGAAACAAGTGCCGATCGACATGCCGGACCACAGCTTCCTTTTATTCCGTAGCAACACAAAAGTCGTTTGCCCGACACTCCTTAATGCACCGTTTTGATATTCAACTTCAAATATCTGCAAGCAGGTGCAAATGTGCCAATTACAGCAGTGTGCGAAGGAAGATTTCAGTCCCTTCCAGAAATGCACCCCACCCCTCCCACCC
>OMKY01209468.1:0-28865 GCA_900302395.1 Bregmaceros cantori | reverse complement strand
ATTTTCCATATCCAGGTTATCAGCATTGGGCAATATAGTTTGAGAGATGATACATTCCCAGTGTAGGGTGGAATGACACGCTCACACTTGGTTGGGCTTGTACCAACTCTGACTTCTCACAAAGTGAGAGGCGTATTTATTGATCACACAGACAAAGAAAATACACACATTTGGAGACACACGAAGACACACCTAATCAGGTCATAAACTGTGCAACCACACAGATCTGCCTAATGGACCAGGCTTCCACCTATGACCTGTGTTACCAAACACAGATAACAGTCATAAAACCTAGGCTGGCCAGTGACCTGCAACTGACCCGAAAACAAGGCAGACAGAGAAGTATACAAATTAATAATTCTCTAAACGATAAATTTCTATCAGAGAGCGAGAGCGCCCGAGAGAGAGCGAGAGCGCCCGAGAGAGAGAGAGAGCGCCCGAGAGAGGGAGAGAGATATGACGCCAACAGTTCCCAACGGGTGTCGCTAAAGGCCAAGTTAATGTAACAAGTAGCGAATTGCTGATATCTCAGTAAAAAGTAGTTTTTTTCCCACCTCAAATTTACGAGTAAAAGTAGAAAGTAACTTGTGAAAAATGTACTCTGAAGTAAAAAAATACTTGTAACAGAGTAAATGTAATGCATTATTGCCCATCTGTGATAACCAACCTTTCCTCCTGATCTCCAGGGGGCTGAGGCTGCTGGCTTTAAAGTCTCCCAGCGCTTTGATCTCGATGGGCAGACCGTGGCAGTCCCAGCCCGGCACATAGTGTACCCGCTGGCCCCGCAGCACCTCAAAGCGATTCCGGATGTCCTTCAATATCTATGGAGAGGCATGAAATACAATGAGCTACTGCAGTGGGATGATGTCATAGTTGTAGAACACAGGTACTCATCGGGTAGATTGCAAATGCCAGTATAAGATCACAATATTAACCTTGTTGAGCGCGTGACCCACATGTGGGTCTCCGTTGGCATAAGGTGGACCATCGTGGAGGCAGAACTCCTTTTTGGCTTTCCTGTCTCGTTGCCAGGAGTAGAGCTCTGCAAACCCACAGCTCTACGAACACACATACACACACAGAAAAATGCAAAATTCAGGGTAATGCCAAGTGCTATAATTATTTTTCCCTTAGTTATAATAGTCTCGTTATGAAATCAGTCAATAAATGAACAATAAATATATGTCTCCCTTCTTAACACAGACAAAAGTACCAGCGACCTCACATGTCGCGCTGTAAAGTGAGTGGTGGTTTCTGCACAAACCCTCAATTGATTCTCAAAGTGCTACACTGGCATTCCTCATAGTATAGTACATAACATAATTTGGATTTGGATTTGAGATGTGAGTAGAAAGGATGAACAGAGATCCATACATCCACACATGTTTGAAGCTGGCTGCACCGCTTAAGATTTTTTTTTTTCAAAAATGCTCACTCATAGTTGAATAAAAGATAAATAATAAGACTGGTAAGGAGAATGCTTGCCGCTTCTTGAACGAACAAGTAAATAAACAGATGTCATAAATAAATAGAGAGTATGTTGACTGTCAGTCAACCTGACTGCAGCCAACACCCAGACTGCAGTCAGAAAAATGTGAACAAGGTCAATCGAAATAATTAGTCATTTACAATTGTGTTTCAGAAAAAGTATACCTTTCTGTGCAGAGGGTGCATGTGTATTAATCCAAACTAGGGCTACAACTAACGATTATTTTGGTCATCGATTAATCGCCTATTTATACTGACGATTAATTGATTAATCGGTTCATTTTAAAATTTAAATCGGATTGATTATTAGCCTGAATTATTAAGGTTTGTAATATTAAATATTGCAAACTTGTTTTTGTTTTACTATCTCCACTCATTGCTAACATTTTCATTTTGTAGTACTAGCATGGAAGAGCCTACTCTTCTGTGCTAAATTCTAACATATTGGGTTTTCACCCAAGCTTACGTGTTGTCTTTATTGTATTAGGACCATGACACTGGAAATGAAGACTGGCATTGGGAACAATAAATATTAAACTTTTTTTGAGTGGAAGATGGGCCAAACTAGGAAATGATTAATCACTGCCGATTAATCGATTATCAAATTAGTTGGTGATTATTTCAATAAACTATTATCATCAATTAATCGTTTACAACTCCAATCCAGACCACAAAAACATACAACTTATAACGTATATAGCTCTAGCCCTGCCCATAAATCCGATCCAGCACAACACACAAGCTTAGGATGAGTCAAAGTCAGTAGCACTACATACAGTATATTCTATCGTGACAAAATGTATCATGTTTAAGACTAGCCAATTTATATTTTGCAGGTGAAAATGCAATCAATATGATGGCAGTGGCTTTTAATATTGTTCAACTGTGTGTACAATTTCCAACAGCACAAATCCAATTTCCAAACCATGAACATTAAACTACCTACTTCCTTGAAATATCCAAAAAAGGTTATTTAACAGGGATGGAGATTATAATTTGAGGGGGGGTAATCATTTAAAACATCTGACTGTTCGTACAACACTAGAAACATTTTCAATCCCTATATGACCCTATAACATTCATTAGACTGTACCTGGGGAGAGTGTGTGTGTACGTATGGCTATGTGTGTGTGCTTTCTTTTTAATGGCTTGGGAAGATTATGGGTCAATTGTTCTTTTTAATGTTATTGTTTTGTTGTGTTTGTTGTTTGAATTGCTCTGCAATCTGCATGAAATGTGCTATATAAATGTTTCCTGCTGATGATTCCTGCTCCTTTTCGGACATTGTTTGGTTATTTTGGCAATTTTTATTTACTGTTCTTTCAAGTTCACAATAAATCATGAAATGAATGTGTATGCCATTTCTTTTTTACCTTCTGTATTTCAAGTTCCCGGTCGACCAGCTTTTGCCCGGTGAGTTTCAGGGGGAACTCGGTGCTGGGGAGGAGGACGCTGTCCCGGTAGATACTGCCCTTAGATCCGTTGCCATCCTCGGGCTGAGTGCGGCCGTGACACCGACGATGGGGCAAGGAGAAAGCCGCAGGGAGTGTTTTCACTGTCAGCCCACTCCGGCGAGTTATAACAGCGACCGAACCCCATCGAGCCACGCTCTGACTCACTGCCGAGACCCGGCAAAGTAGCATGGAGACGGGTTGGAAGGACCGAGAAACGACCGGAGAAATGATAATAAACGTGCAGGAGGATCCCCGTACGGCTGCGACCTCTCGGTGTGTTCAGCCCGGGAGGAAAATCACGACGGACCGTCTACGGAGGCCTGTATGACCAAACCAACCATAACATCCACTAGATGTCGCACAACAGTGAATAGTATGCCTGGCAAATTAGAACCAATTAATTTTTCACGAATCGCGATGAACGAGCGTTCAAAGAGAACGATGCGCGAACGACTTATTTGTTCTAATACATTAAATCTATTAATCAGAATTAAATAATACATACACAAGTAAAAAATGAAAAAGCTCCAAGTGAGTGTAATGCGAAGAAGACACTACACAATGCCTAGTTGGACAGCATAGTGTGGTCCAAAAGTACTAGCCTCCAGGCTGCCATAAACGATTATCATGAATGACCACTGTTCCCACAGTTACTAGTGAAATCAGACTATTGATTACTGAATACTGGTTACACCACTAGGCCTGACTAAGTTACATTTCTGCACACTTTATTTTAAAAGCAGCTCAGCGGATTGCTTTAGTTAGCCATTTCAGCCAGTGCACACCTTAACATGAGGCTTTTTTACAACTAGTTTTAGTCATGTGGATTTTACAAATTGCAAAAAACAAACACAAAACAATGAAATGTTTAAAACAATACAATCAACTGTGGTCAATCGGTATTAAAATTCATAATCAATGATCACGACAGTGCTTTACGATCTTTACGGTATCCTCGCTCCGTAGTAGTTGGAGTATTACGGTATTGCATATGATGACGTCACGACCTCTATATAAACCCGTGCCCGGAAGCCGCTCAGTACGGGGCTGAACTTCTAACCCTACTTGCATGACCTGCTGCGCTGTAATCCACTGTTTTCCACAGGTGCTTTCAGTGTGATTGGCACAGGTCGACGGCCGAGATCAATCATTTTAAGAAAAAGCCTGACCAGTCCCGCCACGCTCACAGCACTCGTCCGACCCGCCGGTAGCATGCCTTCGTCGCCGTGGTCAGCTCGGCGGCCGCGAAGAGTTCGTCTCTGTTGCGCCGACGGTTTCTGGCACCGGACGTTTTCAGCAGATTAAAGTGAGCAGGGCGACCCTGGGTCGTCATCCAGCGATGCCTCGGAAAGCCCGCGCTCATACATTTTTATTACACTACATTTTCTATGTATATTCCCTTTTTTCGCTAATGCATAAAGTAACATGTGATGTAAATTATAGGTAGAAGTACGGAACGTAGTCTTGACAAGTTCTTCCTACTCCTTTTGAACATGTCCAGACTTTATTCGACTTGAGTTGCTACGAGATTTACTGCCCATCTCGTTGATCTTGACCCACAACTTTGCTGGTTTTATTCGAGTTTATCTATTTCGCATTGAGTTACCTTCTCAATTGTCTCTAATTTGACACGTTCAAATAAATCATTCATTCATACCTTGAACTCGCTTACAGTGTCGTTTTGTTGAGCTTGCGCAGATATTTAGCACCGTCCTGTAAGTTAACATTATTTGAACCCATAGATCACTGACTACGGGTGCAATCATTTTACTCGTACTCACTTTATTTTAAGCTTCACCTCACTGCAGTTCAGCCTTGCATATTGAAATTTTGTTTAGCTTTTTCTTTTAATATGGAAATATTATCTTGGCGTGTGTGCAATTGATTGCTAAATAATGAAAAGGACAAGGGGATTATTTTTTTGTTCCGTCATTTTCAAAACGAAGCCTGAAATGAAATTGAACCGCTAAACTTTCATTAAGGTCTGGTTCATTAAATTCTTTCTACGTAAGGCGCATGTGCAATAGAACATGCGTTGAATTAATGGGGTATTCCGATCTCCAGTTTCGTATAAATGCGAGCATCACATTCTTGCATAGGTCCACATCGCTAAAATGGAGAGCAAACTGCCCTACTGAGAAATCCATTTACGAACAGCTCGAGCTGTTAGCTGTTCTTGACTGCTCATCCAGCTCAAGCTGGTCTGAATTCAGCTCGTTCAAACTAGCCTGACGCCAACTACTAGCTCAAGCTGGTTGTAGCTGGATTTTTAAGTAGGGTAGTTATCATGGCTTACAATTCTAAATCAAACTTGCTTTTTTTAAAATTACTAATTCCTATTTCAATTCCCCATTAGAAACTGGAATTAAAGTATGGACGTTGAAAGTCCTCAGTGATTTCTCTAGTTCTGTCTTGGCTGTCGCTCCACATTGCCATCAAATCAGTTGGCTTGAGCTCCACATTACGAAATTATATTCAACCCTTTCATAATTGGTCATACTACTTAATTTTGTTAGTCATTGCTGTTTTAATATTTTATGATTGCTAGAACCTGCAGAAAAAAAATGGAAAATTTGGTCATAGTTGGCTGATCTTGTCACAATGGGAGATATCCCAGTAGTTGTTCAACACAATGTGCACACATGACTGTGCTCTCAACTTGACGGATTTTTATATAGCGCCAGAATCGCAGCCGGCGCTGACTCGAGGCGCTTTACAAAAATGATTTTTCAGATTTAAGGAATATAGCATCTATTTACCTAACTACCTTTCAACCTTAATTGCCCAGTTAAGGACAGTAATTTGGGATTGGTTACAGAACTCCTTTAACGGAGGACAGGAGAGAAGAGAAGAAAAAACAGGAGATTGAGACTTTCAATCAGGCCTAGTTGAAAAAAATACCTAGTTTCACAAGGTCCAAAGAGATACCTTATTCATCCTCAAAGAGTTTGATAGGTTCAAGGGTAAAGAGAATAGGACAATAATTATGCAACAAACCCATCAATAGTCATACCAATAAAGAAAACATCCTTGAATGTCCATTGCGATTTTACCTTTATTGTAAAATTACATCAGAAGTACTACGATAAGACGGCCAGAATTCATACACACAAGATATGAAGTGTATTTCTGTGAGAACAAATATGCTGTTAGTTTAAATTAAACTTATTTAAGTTAATTTAAGTATTGGCATGAGTGAGCATCACAGCAAATTAACCCTTAGGTGCTACGAGGACTTGGTGAATCCTCATCACGCAAAAGGTGCAAAATGATCTACACAATATGGATAATACTTTGAATTTTGCAGTAGCATGATCACAGCCAAAATGCAGCTCAAATGAAATGTATGAGGATGCAATGAGTCCTCATAGCACTTAAGGGTGCTATAAACCAAACCAGTCCGCTTTTCAGGGCAGTGTACATTGTACAATTCAGGGCTTTGAACTGGTTCAAGGAACGAAAATCGGGAACTTTTTGTATTTTCCAGGCAGCAGAAAGGAAACATTTGTAATGTTCTGGAACAGGAACGCTTTATTTCGTTATTTAGTTTTCGTTTAAACACTCCCGCGCGTTCCTTTCCCAGCCACGTGCCGGCGAGTGCCCTGCACGGTGCAGCTGTCCGGGGTCCGCTGCTCCGCCAGTTTCTGCAGCCGTCTGCCTTCCCTTCCCAGCCGCTCCCGAAACGAGCGTCGGCTTAAATTGAAACTCCGCCTGGTACAAGTTTCAGCTGACAGGAACGAAATCAACGGTTCTGGGAAAAATATTTTTTTTTGTTCTAACCGGTTTGGGAAGGTAAATTTATTGTTGGAACTCATAACTGGAAACAATTCCTTTTCTGTTCGGAACGAACCGATTGGAGGGGGAAATATCGGTTCAAAGCCCTGTTTCAAATATCGTGATCCTAAATCATCAGTCACTTATAACAACAGCTAATGTAACATGATTTCACAACTAGGGCTGGATTAGCCTGGCGAGCAAGAACCAATGCATCGTCCACGCATCACACATCGCTAAGCGCGATGGGTGGACGATGCATTGGTTCTGGCTCGCCAGGCTAGGGCTGGATATTGCTTATCCTAAAGAATTCAGTTTCTGCATCCTGACACAGTTCTTTATTATGATGATGATTATGATTCAGGCTTAGTCTGGCCTGGTCAGACAGCTTGACAGGAGTGCCGTCAGGCATGGTGCACCAGGACAAATCGGGGTCTTGGATGGTCCAGATGTTTGTGGAGAATTGTTGAAATTGTCATAGGTTGGCACTGTGCAAGGGGTTCTAGCTGCGACTGTCCATGACGTTAACGACGGTCTTGCCCCGGGCGTGTCCAGCCTCCACTTTGTCGAAAGCCTGGGGCACTTGGGTGAAGGCAAACTCCTCCTCCACCACTGGCCGAATCTGATGGAAAGCAGAATATCAGCGTCAAGACCTCGCTGTATCTGAGATTAAATCAATGATAATCGAATATCGATTGAATTAATCAGCAACTCATTTGATAATCAATTAATCGACAGTGATTAATCGTTTCCTTGTTTGGTCAGTCCTCCGCTTAAATGTGTTGAATATGTTGTTCACTGTTTGCAATATCAACAATGGTTCAGGTTTATAATCACTACAATTTTGTGTGCCGCAGTAGCTCAGTCTGTTAAGAGTGAGTATGTGGCTTTTTCCAGCCAATCCTGAATAAAGCTCCGAATTGGGCGCAAAAAAGACATTTGTTCCGAACAGACACATGTTCTGATTAAAAAAAGAAAATACAGATTAATCAATTAATCGTCAGAAAAGATGGATTATTAATCGATTATCAAAATAATCGTTAGTTGCACCTCTACACACAAGCAATAAACACAGATGGTATCTAGGATTAGACAGAAGTCCAGAAACCATTGCACCAGTGATGTCGAGGGTATGCGGCGGCCATATCGGCTCCAGTGCACGGTCTGTTTACACTGCGTGTGCACAGAGCATACAGGGACACGTGAGAGAGAGAGAGAAAGAACTGTAAAAATGTGTAAAATATAAATAACAAAAAACGTTAAAATCTAAGAAAGGATGTAGGACCGGGACATGCCAGAAAAAGGAGGCTGATTGATTGACACGTTTTCCGACCCTGGTCTTGTCATCAATCTATATGTGGCAGCCAGAGATGTACACAAGTCCCAAACTCACGAGTCTGAGTCTTTAGGGTACGAGTCGAGTCTCGAGTCATTTTCAAATATGTAGCTCTAAAAGCCAGCCTGTTGCTGGAGAACCTGCGCTGGTCGCCGCCATGATGGGCTGAGGTAGGTGAGCAGTGCACCTACAACATTCTTCTATTGTTTAAAGGCGATCGACACTTGTCTGAGCATGCCTTTGCGCGCGTAGATGGAAAGGAAGCGGAAAAGAATGGATTTGTTTTAAAGCCGAAAAAGAGGGAAAGACTCTTCAAATAGTCGTCGAGAGTCATTGACCTAGATTCCTTAGGAATCTTAGGAGTCTTTAGGGCGCGGGTCAGTTTTTGGTGATTCGAGTGACTCGCGAGTCGAGTCTTTTGACTCGAGTCTGCATCTCTGGCGGCAGCACAGTCAATCTACTTTTGGCCTTTACCTTGCCCTCGTCCACCATCTGGCTGATGTCGTCCAAAGCTGGCCCATTGGGGATGAAGAAGCCCCATCGGTAGTGCAGTCCTTTGCACATCAGGTGCTGAGAAAAGGTAGCAAGCAAGCAAAACAGCCATGACAATATTAAACCCAGTAGGGATACACCAATGTTTTTTTTTTTTTTAAACTGATACGAGTGCAATAATTTCAATACTCGCCGATACCGAGTACTACCGATACACCCCCCCGCCCCCTTAAAAAAATAAAATAAATATAAATTAAGCCTATATATATTTGATATATTATTTTGGCAGCATATATAGGCAGCACCGCCTCATTTAACAGTAGCGGTATGGTATCGGTTCATGGTATCGGCAACTGTTTGACAAGTACATAAGTGAGTACCCGATACCGGTATCAGTGCATCCCTTAAACCCAGAGGTTCTTATCGTTTTCCCTCTTGCCATGACTATTTTACATAATTATGTCTGTATATCGAGGCTATCCGAGCATGGATTAACAGTTTACAGTTTGGTGTTGCCTTACTTGTAGACAAGTTTTCAAAGAAGTTGTAACTAATTTCCTGTGGTCTGTATATTTCCCTATGTAAAGTGATCGTAGTGGACGAAAGTGGCTGAATTTCTCACACAAAAGCACATTTTGTGTGACAACGCTTCGCTCACATTAAGTATTGAAGAAATACAGTCAAAATCCCAACTTGAAGTTACTCACCGATGTGGTCACATGTTCTTCTGGACCAATGGGATGGCTGCTTTCACTAGTAATTCTAACTTGAATGAGTAAATGGAACGGGTTGCGCAGATTATTGAATCATGCATTTGTGGAGCATAGATCCGCACGAGAGCACTTGGGTGTGGAATAGAACAGCGCAAGTTACCACCATCCTTTTAAAATAATGTGGTAGGTGTGTGCTCCCGCCGATTAGACATGTTGAAAAATAGTCAAAGACTTGTCTATAGGCAGCGCCAAGAAAGTCTTAAAAGTTAATGATTAATCGATTCATTGAGCAGTTAAATTAATGATTAATAGAATAATGTATTAACTGAATTTTAACATTGCTAAGTGCAATACATGATGATGTAAAACGATGATACGTAGAGTGGGTTAACCAATTCCAAAAGATGAACAACACTTCAAGTTGTCAATGTACAGGAGTCTTGTGTTAGACAAAGCATCTATGAACATCAATCAAGTATTTTACAGACCCTAACCACAGGATCTGGTTAATAACGGCTGTATTAAACCACCAATGGGGAAGAACAACATATCACAGCTTGGTGAGTCGCTTCCTCGTTAAACCATTGGTACCTCGTCGGTTTCATATCAAAAACGGCTCGAGACCAGACAGGCCAGACTAGACACTTCCGTTGAAAGAGGATATGAAACTGTTGATCCATTTCACCACCTACACCAACCAATGACTTCAGGGGTATGACCGCAGTCTCAGGTGACGCGTCTGCTGTAAGTGTAGGAAAATCACATTTCATCCAATTTATATTTTTAGTACATTTGTAATGATTGCTTTACACTGCTCACTGCAACATAATGCTCCTATCATCTTGTAGGACTCTGTGTTACCCATTTATTGTTCTTATACATTTATCAAATGTTCTCCTAGATTGTTGCGCCACTGCTGATTTATGTATAATTGCCTTGACTGCAATGAATTGTCTTGATAATTATGTGTACTACTGCACTTTGCCCACCAAGTTTCCCTCTGAGACAACAAAAGTATATCTGTAATCATATCTCATAATCTTCAGTCAAGCCTGTAGTAGAAATAACATTTTAATATTGTGACTCTCACCCACCCTGAACAGTGTTTTAAAGAGAGCATGCGAAAAGGAACTCCTACTACAATTTCTTTTAGTGACTTTAGATGGCAGTAGAGATACATTGATTGCCGATCGGTTGTTTGATATTGGAAAACCCATTTAAAAAATAGATAACTGAAATGAATCAAAATGCATACAAAACAAAAAGGCATAAATTAAAATTAATCACACAATACCGATAGTGATTACCACTGAATATATCACGATCTAGATTGCAGACACATCACTGATTGCACATAGCCTGCCAGAGCACATTGCACATACTAAATTTCACAGCTCAAAATGTATTGCTGCTATAGATAGGTTTAGCATGCAGTTCGAAATTGCTTTTTTTTTTCCAACAATATTTGATGATGCCTATTCAGTGTGAGCACATGCCCACCACGTTATTTAAAAAGGGTGCTGAAGGAAGGCGCGGTGGCAGAGTGGTTATAGAGCGAATGAAAGAATGAAAAACAGCACTTGCGGCAAAAAAAAAAGAGAATGCGCAATATTCCACAAACTCACAATTCAATCTGCTGCGCAACACATGCCATTTACTCATCTGCTTCAAACTCATGAGAGAATGCCAAAATTGTACACATGAGAAATTCCACACAGACTAGATCTGTGAGTAATTACATGCGGCGGGGCGGCGCCGCGAAGGTTATGTTTTTAGCAGCGTTGGTTTGTTGCTTTGTCTGTCCCCAAGAAAAGTTGTGCATGGACCTGGGTGAAATTTTGTACAGTTGTTGGAAATGACACACAGAAGAATCAATTCAATTTTGGTGCATTTCTGTAGCTTATAAGTAACATAATCATACTTGATCAACAACTTACCGATAGATCGCTAGGCGCTTACAGCGGTCACATGACCAGACTTCCGGGTCGTGGGGGGTGCTGGGTAATGTACTTGCCATGTTCGCCTTGCATCAATCGCAATTGCGCTACTTTATGAGTACTTGCCTTGATAATGGGTTGCCACTCATACTGCTAGCACTAAAAGCAACATTTTTTTGTACCACTACGACACAGGGTTGCAATCTCAGGGTTGCAGTTTCCGAGTTGTATTTGTTGGGCGAGAAAAGATGGACGTGTTGAGTCTTTATCGCATTAACCTGTCTAAATGAGACAATGGTTGTGTCCGCAATCTCTCCCTATCCCCCATATAGTGCACTATATGGGGTGCACGCCATTTTGTAGGGGCGTCCAAATTCTCCATGTACCCTAGATAGTGCACTGAAAGTATCCCACAATGCACCGCAAAAAGTAGTGAGCATCGGATGTGCCCTACACGGAGCAATATAACCCATAATGAATTTCCGAGACTTTTTAAAAGTGACCCAAACTTTAAAAAAATAGTGCGGCGGGACTAAATAGCGACCTGCCATGGCAAATAGTTATGAATGTAAATACTTTAGACTTTTTCTGATGATTGTTGAATTTTATAATTATATTTTTAATAATTATATTTTATAATTAATTTTGACGCCGCCAACTTTAGTGTCCGAAATCACGGCCATTGCTGTTGAGTGCACTATAAGTGAGTGCACTATATGGGGGTAGGGAGCAGGGGATAGGGAGCGATTTCAGACACATGTTATTTGTTGCACCTCTTGCCATCTTTACCTTGATGGCCTTGGAGCCAACGGTGAAGCTGGTCTGCAGCATGCCGTCGGCCACTCCCAGACGGTCCGTGTTCTGGAGAAACGGTGTCACCAGAGTGACATACTTGGCCCCCGACCAGGGCTTCAAGAGCCCCATAGCCCAGCCCTCAGTCTCCCCGCCAATATTATCCAGGATGAGGTCAAACCTGTTGAGAGGAAAATTATTGTTTTCTTTGAAAAGACATCAGAAGAACACTTGACTGTCTAGTAGTAACTTGTTAGCCTGGTGAGCCAGAACCAACGCATCGCTAGATGCTTGCATTGGGTCTGGTAAAAACAAGGTCGGAAAAAATAAAAAAAACTGTGTCAATCAAATCGTGTTATCCTGTCACTGCGCAATAGGTGGGACAAGTGGCCTGGAGCCGCGACAACCAAACTGCCCCCACGTCCGCGCTGATTGGTCGATTGATTCCGTACCGACGGCAACCCTGATTTGCCCAGACCCAATGCAAGCATCTAGCATGTGCGATGCATGTACGATATGTTGGTTCTGGCTCCCCAGGCTAGTAACTTGTAGCATTCAGTATTCATTATGGACTTAGCTGTGATTCAATAGTCCAACCATTGGTCCAGTCATTTCTTGCTTGTCATTTCTTGGGGCTGGCTCGTGGTGCAGTCCCAGCCCCATACACTCTTGTGCCTGTGGCACTGTCTCACAACAGTGCATACAAATGTTGTGAGATCGATTCCCGACCCCGGCTTAAGTATGCTGCATGTCTGCTTCCTGGCTCTCTCACCCCACTCCACACTAATCCTGTCAATGAAGATGAAAAAATGCCCCCCACCCACTTCAACAAAAATCATGTTAGATTATTAAATGACTTCATCCACCACTAGGTGGAGTCGACACACAGTTGATTTTTTTTTATTTTACTTGGCCACCTGAGACAGATTGCTGATGCACAGGAGAATGGCAAACTATCCTTGTTAAAGGAGGAGACACTACTAGGTGTTTCTTTTTTTATAATTTTCTACATTTAAAAAACATGAATAAAACGACCTTTGAAAGATTATTAAATGACTGTAACCTTGCTAAATCCATCAGTTCTATGTATGCTTTCAATTCCAGCTATTTTGCCTCATCAGCCATCTCACTATTTGCACCGCAAGTTGTGTGCGTGGATGTATCCAAGGTTTTTACTAACTTCTCCAGAGCACCGAGGGCCACTTCCACAGGGCCAGCAGTGTAGTCCACCACGTGGTCAGCCCCAAGTCCTCTGACCAGGCTCTCTGCGTTCTGGGAGCAGGTGACGGTCACATGGCCTCCCCACGCCTTCACCAACTGGTAAAACCCCAGATTGTGTCAGAACCAGGACTTGAGAACTAAAATATTTTTAAAATAAATAAATAAATATGATTTTTACTTTCCGAACGGTTCAGGCCGTCCTATGTTTAACGTTTTCGATCTCGGAACCATTCCGCCATGAAAATATTGGTCCTGAACCAGTTCGGAACGCCACATTTTTGTCCGTTCTTAAAGTTCCTCACATTGTGCAATGTTAAGTTTAGTTCTTGTTCATAGAAACATATTTGGTAGACTTTCAAACTTCAAATTACAATTGCAAATTACATTCGCGTCCTCGTCTGTCCACAAGATGGAGCCCCAGAAGCATGCTCATTTCACATGACAGTGAAAGTTTGATGGAGGCACAACCGGAAATCGTCTCCCAGACATAGGATATGTTAAAATCTATATAGAACGAGAGTTTTTAACCGGTTTGATGGATTTCATAATGTTCCGCTTCTGTTCCGGAACAGTTGAATAAATCTTTTTTCGTTTCAGTTTCCGCTCCTTGTAAAATTTCGCTCGTTTACGGTTTTCATTTTCGTTCCTTGAACCGGTTCGGAGCCCTGGTCAGAACATAAAAAAGCAGCATATGACATGCCATGCCAACAGCAAAACAGGGGTGACACACAACATGAAAGACATGTAGTAATGTTCACTGGATTTGGTAGGTCTGGCCAGAGCCTAGAGAATTGTTACACTTACTACCCTTGGGCCATTGGTCTACAGAATAGGGCTGTTGGACGGTGGGCCCACGGCCTGGTGGCGGCAGCCATGCTGGTAGTCAGATCAAGGACAGACAAACAGGCAGTGAGCAATATCTGCTTTTGGACAATTTAAACTTTGTCCGTTTAAAAGTGTTCTATTATTGATTTGTCCATGGTAATATGATATCAATCGCCAGCAGATGGCAGCATAAAAACGCTGTGGTATATAATGAACGTGAAATTGAAATTAACGCCACTTAATCATACTGTATACTCCATAGTACACTAGTAGAACTATATTACCAGCATGGCTGACGCCGCAAAGCTGTAGCATCACGGGCAACAGCCCTATTTGTACATCAACAGGTACAATAAGAGCGAAGTGCTATAACTAATATTAATAGTATTAATTATTAATTCATATTTTCAGATACATTTCAAGATAAGATAATGATCAATTGTGTATATACAAGAACAGGGCATTTAACAATAAAATGAAACCAAATGTTAAATTTCCTGGATGATCAAACATTTTACATGGTTTGTATGATTTATGCTGAGTAACTACGGTTGGTAATAAATATCTTTGAAAATTTGGTAGCTGTAGTACTAGTATCCCAAAAGAGACGTTTAAGTGAGGCGAGACAATAACAGTATTTTTTATAGTTGTAATCACTACTTATAATTATATACAGCATATAATTATCTTATGTGTATGTGTGTATGAATTCCCCTTTTGCTGCTCTACTCCACTGTGTGTGAGGGAGAATTTTGTTGCGATGCCCGTATGCAATTACATTGAAGTTTCCCATGTTGTTGTGTTTTAGTCAAAATCTAGTTCCCTTGTTTTGTTTCTGTTCATCACTTCACTTCACTTAATTCATTTGAAGATACGGAAGATTAGTGTGTCGATTAGAAATAGAATTTCTCAGTTCAGAGGATGTTGAAAAAAATGTTAATTGTCAAATCGGATTTCCAATTAAAATAGTGTAATTTAGCAAATTTAATTAATTTGGCAAAACTATGACTTATTTTGAATTCATTTGTTTGGTAAGAAAGATTAACTTTTGTTAGGTCATGGGGTTAGTAGCAGGGTTCCAAACCGGTTAAAGGAACGAAAAGGAAAACCAGCTGAATTTTATGGAATTTTACAAGGAGCGGAAACGGAGCAGTGAACGGAACATTATGAAATCCACAAAACGGTTAAAAACGTTTTTTTTTTCCGTTCTCTATATATTTAACATATCCTATGTCTGGGAGACTATTTCCGTCCACTTTCACTGTCAGTCATCAAGCCCCATGCAGACAGACAGCCGAGGAAGCGAATGTAATGGAATTAATACAGTTGCTCTGAAGTCTGGAAGTCCACCAAATATATTTTGTATAAAAACTATATCCAACTTTACATTGCACAATATAAGGGGCTTTAAGAACGAACAAAATGTTTGTGTTCCGAACCGTTTCAGGACCAATATTTTGGTGGCGGAACGGTTCCGAGAACAAAAACGTTAAATATAGACCTGCCTGAACCGTTCGGAACGGAACGTTTAAAAATAATTTCGTTTTCAAGCCCTGGTTAGTAGTACCTTTAATATTTCGAATGATGTGAAACCTTATGACATTTTTTGTAACAGTTTAACATGAAAATAACATCTTTGAATGATTAAAATTAGGTCTTGTTTTTTTCTTTTCCTCAGAAAATCGAATCAAAGACTGTCGGAAATCGCTCCCTAACCCCCATATAGTGCACTATATAGGGGGGGACGCCATTTTGTAGGGGTGTCCGAATTCTCCATGTACCCTAGATAGTGCACTGAAAGTATCCCACAATGCACTGCGAAATGTAGTGAACATCAGATGTACCCTAGACGGAGCAATATAACCCATAATGCATTGCCAGACGTTTTAAAAATGACCTAAACTTTGAGAAAAATGGCGCGGCCGAATTAAACAGCGACCAACTGCAGCAAATTGTTATAAATGTAAGTACCGGTACTTCTGACTTTTTGTGATGATTGTTGAATTTTATAATTATATTTTTTATAATTATAATTTATAATTATATATTTTTGACGGCGCCAATTCTAGTGTCCGAAATCTCAGCAGTTGCTGTTGAGTGCACGATAAGTGAATTGCACTATATGGGGGGTAGGGAGTAGGGGATAGGGAGCAATTTCGGACACAGCCCAAGTCTAAAATCGAGATTTCAGAGATAAAGAAATCAGGATTTTATTTTTTGTTTCGCACAGCCCTACCCTTTGTCTCACATTCGAGTGTCTTGCTTAGAAATGACCGATTCTCAGCGATGATGCCATCGAGTTGACCTCAAATGGCAGTTATCTTGGTGGTTTTGCAAGTGTCAGCGACGAAACCAAAACAAAACCATCAGTGGACTGACAAACCACAACCGCCACCTTGCATCACCAACTTGGAAAAAGCAATGAAGGAAATGCTTCATGAGAACAGAATGTTGGTATTTTTCCACCCTCACTGTTGCGTACAGAACAGAAGAAGAGAGAGAGGGCAATGCAAGAGAACACTGCAATAGCCAGTTAACTCACTCCTCTTTTCACCATGTTTTTATTTTTCAGCTCCATTCATAGTCTTGTGCCTCTCATCACAGCACACAGCGCCGTGAGATCTCTTCCCCTCATGGCAGGGCTTGAAAACGAAATTATTTTTAAAGCGTTCCGTTCCGAACGGTTCAGGCAGGTCTATATTTAATGTTTTCGTTCTCGAACTGTTCCACCACAAAAATATTGGTCCTGAACGGTTCGGAACACAAACATTTAGTTTGTTACGCCATTACATTCGCTTCCTCGTCTGTCCACATGATGGCGCCTCAGATATATGGGGCTTGATGACTGACGGTGAACGTTGGATGGAAATAGTCTCCCAGACATAGGATATGCTAAAATATATAGAGAACGGAAAAAAATGTTTTTAACCGGTTTTGTGGATTTAATAATGTTCCATTTCTGTTCCGGAACAGTTGAATAAATCTTTTTTCGTTTCCGTTTCCGCTCCTCGTAAAATTCTGCTCGTTTTCGTTTTTCGTTTTCGTTCCTTGAACCGGTTCAGAGCCCTGCCTCACGGTCATATACTTCCTTACTTTAGCCCAATTCACACTGCCATTGATTTACGTGGGGACCTCTGGTAATTGCAATTACCCCCTGACGTTGTGTTATTTTGTCGCGCTTTCTGACGGGATGAGCAAAACCCAGTCATTTGCTCAACTTAAAAAGATATTATGCATGTGTCGTATTTTCGTTTGCCCACACGTGCACACACATACACAGACTTCACTCTCACAAACATGCGCGCGTGCATGAGTTTATTAACAAAGTTTAACAAATTCAGAATTCAAACCATTGTGGTGTTTCGCCGAATCACAGTAGATAACTCGCAGTGGAATTATTACTTCGCAAATCACTGACTTAGCGCATTCGCACGTCAAATTAAATTCTGAGGCGAGGCAAGACATATAATTTAAAGCAGAGCTGACATAAAAGAAAAAAACATGTTTTTATAGGGTGTATGTGTTTATAGTGGCATGAGGAGTCATAGTAGACTATTTAAAACTGTATTCTGGGCGTTTTGTGGTTGCTTTACAATATTTGTAAAGTGTATAAGTGAGCACTCTGAGGTCCACGCAGAACTCTGTCCGTTTTAAAATCCCTTCCGGGGCAGTCGGCAAACTTCACATTGAAGCAACTTCTTTGCTTAAAAATAATTGTATTATTTTGTTAATTTATTATTTTTTTATCTAGTTCAGCGCCAAATGTGGGTCTTACGAATTGTTAAGTATTTATGTACAAAATAGCATATTTTTGACAATTTCATACACAAATGTAGTCACCTCAGCTTTAACTGAATATCTTATCTCTCATGTTTTTTTTCTCTTATTTTGTTTGATTGCACAATATCCAACTATGATTGTGTAAATGTAGTGTCCTGTAATCCTTTGAGGGCTGGTGCTTAATAAAATAAAATAAATAATAATATGATAAGCAGTGCAATTATATATGGTAGAATTTGTTTCCATTATGCTCTGCTGCATTTTAGGGGATATTTTAATAATATATTACTAGACATTTGTGAATCTATTCATGCAAACAATAATACCGAACCCCTAATTACCTGTATTGAAAACGTTCCAACGCCACCAGAGCCTCCAAGAATCAGGATTCTGTTTGAGGGTATCAACAGTAGGCAAACACATTAGACACAGTTCGCTTGCAACCCACTCCACAACACACAAGTCGTGACTGCACAGAGAACTCAAGTAAGCGCAAAATCAGGCTTACACGGGGCCGCAGCATTATGCCCGTGTCTCCACAGAATGGTCTGGACCCCCGAAGCAGTGGCTGACCAATCAGTCGGCCAACAACCCACAGGCTGCGAGTGACGCCGACGGGACGCCCCAGACCACCTCGCGATCAGGCACGAAAATTTCTGCCGGTACCATGGTACTGGCGTCATAGAGACACATTTTAAGCAGTCCCGAACCCTCCAGCTCACTGGATGCAGTGAGACCAAGGCTACAGTTTCACTAGTTAACCCGCTCCCCAACATGCTAGTTAACCTGCTCTGCAACACACAGTATCGCTAGGTCTTCAACTCCTTGTTTCTCATTTTCCATCTAGCCCTATCAAGACAAACACAAAACTGTGAATGCTGCCTAAAAAATACTAGTTACCTTTCCAGTATCTAGGACTTATTTCTCTGACAACTTGTCTCACTACATTTTCCACACCAAGAAATCACTACTTTCTACCGCTTATTTTTTGAAAACAAACTTGTTACTTTTTATAGACAATATAGATATACTCTGTTTTGTTTGTGCAATGACACTGATCTACAAGAACTGTTAATATTAAGGAAATGCAACGTAATGTATAATACAAATGTATAAATGTGACATCTTGTGCAATTTGTAGCTTTACACCAACACGACAAATAACTGATCATTTCCTGACATGAGCATCACATTTTTGTAGTATTTTTTTACTTTTGAAAATACTTTTGAGTATATTTCAGAGCCTGTATTCTTTTTGGTTGATTTGAGTAGATTTCTCTGATTCAAGTTGTGATTAGTGTATTACTTTTACTCAAGTAATAAATCTGGGTACTTTTGCCATCTCTGCTTAAAAGTGCATACAAGATTGATTTACCTCAAGATGACCTATGTATGACACACTGTTTCCTGTTCAAGGAAATTACAGAACTCCATGTAATTACACAAGGTACCATCAGTCTATGGACTCAAAAAAATGTGTCCCTGTCTAGCCAATAGTTCCCAGAACAGAACCAGCTGCATGACGACAACAATCACTAAGATGTTATGATTGAATGAAACCTTTATTGTCCCCGGAGGAAAATTCATTGACAGAGATGGCAAGTAAAGTACAAATACTTAAGTATTGTACAAGTAAAATGTTCTAGTATCTGTACTTTTAGAAGTACTTTTTTCTGTGAGTACGTTTTACTTCTACTCAGTAGATTTTTAACAAATATATCAGTACTTCTACTCCTTACTTTTCCTAAAACAGGGTCATTCTTTTTTTCTTTTTTATTCTGCAACGACATGGTAGGACTACATGAGTCAGTAGGGGGCAATAGTTTGTAATCCACTGAGTATAGTAGCAGTTAATAAGTTGTTTTCATTTAATTTCTGGGTGTGCCCCTCAAAACAAAAGGCAAATTTAGGTTCTGTACTTTTGAGTACATTTCAGAGCATGTACATTTTACTTTCAAAAATACTTTTTTAGTACATTTATCAGCCTGTACTTTTTATTTTACCTGAGTAGATATTTGGTCCTTTTATCAATTTTTCTATGTTTCTATATTATACAGTGTTGCGTTTTACAACAAATGTTATTTTAACAAATACAATTTGCAAACAGTCGTTTACTCATTTAATAACCTTTAAGAAAATAAATTCAACTTTAATCAGCTCACAAACTGCGATCGGCTGCTGAGGTGCGTTAGCCAGCCTGCTGTTGCAGCAGTGACTCCCATGTACATACTGACATGTTTAACCTTTTCTGAGGTGGCTTAGTTCGTAGCGCAATGGGCTAGGGCGCAGGCAACCTGGGTTCGCGTCCTAACTGTGGCAGCATCAAAATCTTTAGTTTTATGATGTAATCCCGCATACAACCAGTGTGTGCTCAATAGAGGTGCACCGATCCGATCCTCAGATCGGTGATCGGGGGCCGATCAGACTTTTTTTCCTCGTGATTTTGTCCCGATCAGCATCGGTAAAGGAGTCGGCGAGCATGCCAAATGGCTGTATATTTACGTTGACCATTATTGAAATTGCCAATTGTGGCAAATAGTTTGGGTACCAAACTACCAATTTTTGCAGGGAATCGGGACGCAGTATCAGGACTTGATACCGGAGATCGGCCAATCCTAAAAATCGGGATCGAATCGGGAGCAAGAAAACGTGATTGGTGCACCCTAGTGCTCGACGTACCACTACAAAGTTTGCAAACATCTGATCTACATCATTAATTAGATAAATTCTTATCACACGCTACCGTTTTGAAGCACAGTTGTCCTTGGTCAGTCCTCCAGTGGTAACTAGGGCCGACCAGGCAGTGGCTCCCACATAGGGCAGAGAGGCGGCGGCTGCGTGACTCAGAGTCTTGGGCTTATGGGATATCTAGTGCACAGACACAGACCACGGGAGCAGTGTTTATCCATGACATAACACTCTGTATACTGCATATTAGATTAAAATAGAACAGTCTTCAGAATTACCTCATTGCCACTCAGTGTCACAAACTCAGCTAGGCTGCCTTGTTTCCATGGAGGTATAGCACCCCAGACCTGCAAATAAGCAAAGGTTGAATGAATTAATAGGGCTGTTGCGCCGTTGGCATTGCGGGCTGGGCGGCGGCAGCCATGTTGGGAGTATGATCGCGGTCAGACCATAGACTATATATAAACATGGACGTCGCATTCGCTTCAGCCGGCGTGTCGACTTCCGTGTGCTTCTGCTAGTGGAGTGGGCGGAGTCGACTACCAAAAGCACGGAGCGAGAAATATACCAATTTTAGCAGGCCATTTAACCGATTTAAAGATTGTTTCTAATTGATGTTTTAATGTTTATTGTCGGGATAATTAACGGTTCATTGTGTGAGGAGGGTCATAATTTCACAAACGCGTCAGATTTGGCGTTAATATTTTTTATTTCAGCTCCCATAGGATCCCATTCATTCTGACTCCGTCGTTGGCGCCCCTAGCGGACAGTACAACCGGAAGAAGTCGCGTGTGGGGTGTCCCTCTCTCATATACTGTATAGCTCTCTCTATCTCTCGTGGTAACGGATATACGGGTACATTCAACAATGGCAGCGCGCAGTTGGCGGGCACAAAAAAAATTGATGAAAGCAATGGGATGACAGCATGCACGCTGCCTCTACTTTATATACAGTCTATGGGTCAGACGAACAGGCAGCGAGTGATATTTACTTTATATTGTCCATTTAAAAGTGTTATATTATTAATTTATCCATGGTAATATGCTTTTAATCACCAGCAGATGGCAGCATAACTACGCCGTGGTATAGAATGAACGTGAAATTGAAATAATGCCACTTAATCGTACATATTAGGGATGCACCGATACCATTTTTTAAAAAACTGATTACATTCATTACAGTACTCGCCAATAGCGAGTACTACCGATACATGATGAAACATGAGAAGATGGATGATCTAACAGGCTTAGCAGAGTTGCTATATTTCACCTGGCTGTTTGATAAGTGCCTGGGTGGACTCTTTGATATAGTAGAGTTGTTCAAATTATGTTAGTTAAGTTTTTGTTTGATTTTTGTTTTATTTATAAGTTATTTCTTGGGCGTGAGCGCCATTTTTCATTCTTGGAGAGAGAGTGACAGGATTGAATCGGAAACTGGGATGAAGAGTCAACATTGCAGAAAAGCCGGAGCGGGTATGTGAACCCATGGCGCTGCTCGCCCTGCGGCATGGGGTCGCGCTCTATAACCATTCGGCCACAGTTGTCAACCTAGGCGCTATTAGTACGTTATGTTACTTATAGGCTATAGAATTGCACGGAAAAGGCAATCACTTGTTCCGTTTGTCATTTCCAACAACTCTACAAAATTTAATCCAGATCCATGCAGAACTTTTTCAGTTATCGACAGCCGACAGACAAACCAACGCGACCGAAAACATAGCCTGCTTGGTGCCGGTAGAAATTATAAAGTGACTGGCAGTTTCAAAAAAAGGTTTCAAGACACGGGGTAGTAAAACAAATCTTAAATCGAATTTCCCGTTTTGTTAGCTAACTTTTAATTTTAGACGATGATCGATAATGAACGCCCATTCATAAGAGTCAATCTTATCTAATATAAACCGCCGATGACAGTCCCATCTCACCTCATCACCCTCCTTGAAGTATTTGACGTCCAGCCCACACTCCATGATGACCCCTGAAACGTCCCGACCGAGGATGAGGGGGAACTCGCTGCCCACCTGGCCCAGGCTCAGCGGGTCTCTCCTCATGGCCAGACTGGCTGCACCGTAGCCGCCTGCCACACAATCACTAATGTTGTCGTTATTAGCTTTATGAGAAACGACCAGAGACTTTTGCCATGTTGTGTGTCATATATGTGGATATGTTTGCTGTATATGTGTGATATGTTTGCATAAGAGATAACACATTGTGCATGTATGGGAAAGCTGCATTGATATAGTCATTGATGGCGCTGGTCTAAAGTAGCTGCGCCCTGTTTAGAGCAGGGCTTTGAAGCAATATTTTTCCCTAATCGGTTTATTCCAAACAGAAATAGAATTATAACGTTTCCAGTTCCACCAATAAATTGACGTTCCCGAACCAACAAAAAAATATTGTTCATGGAACGGTTAATTTCGTTCTTGTCAATTCAAGTTGACGCTCATGACGGGCGTGTCTGGGAAGACGTAATGGCAGTAGAGACTGGCGGCGCAGCGGAGAGAACGTGCCATGTTTCAACAAAGAGGAAGAGGAACTAAATAAAACCAGTATTAACCGGTTACCATTAATTTTAAATAAGTGTTCCTGTTCCTGAACATAATATCGTTTCCGGTTTCGCTTCTGTTCCCTGGAAAACACAAAATGTTCCCAGTTTTCGTTCCTTAAACCTGTTCAAAGCCCAGGTTTCTTTTTAGGGTCTGTAGGACCCACCTACTGACCCTAAGCAGAGCAACACTAGATGGGCGCATTGGGAGAGAATGATGATAAGAAAGACCCATGCATGTTGGTGCACTTGTCTGCTACAAGTGGAGATACTGAAATAACGTGTGGACGGCTGGACGCCCTTGGCACCGATAGTTAAATTGGTTTACTGAGAAGGGTTGAGCAGAGATCTCACCTCGCATGCTGACGTCGATGGGGTTCAGCGCAGCAGCATGCACCTGCACCACCACTTCGTTGGGGTAGTGGATGATGGGGAAGCTGGCGTTCCCTGTGAACCGCAAGACGTCCGGGCCACCGTACGAGTCGATCACCCAGGCTGGCATGACCGTCATGTGTCGGTTGCGGCCCACGCTGAACGCTCGCTTGTTCGGACTGGGGAACAAGCAACCACGGCTGCATGTGTCGTTTTGCAGCATGTGTGGCCGCAAGAAGCGCCATTTTTTGCACATGATGCGCACTGCCGAGTTCATTGTGAGGCTGTTGCACACTTATGTACAAGTTCAGGTGATCTATTTTATGTGACAGGGCTTCTTCCCCTCTGCTGTACCACCACTGATCTTCGACTGCATTCACAATCCAAGGGATACCAACGCTGTTATCAACCAAGGGATGCCAATGCTGTTATCAACCAAGGGATGCCAATGCTGTCCATTTTGACTATTCAATTGATTCTATTACACTCCCACCTGGAACCTGTCACTACATGGCACAAAGAAGGACTTTGCTAAAAGGAGAATTGTGGAATTGGAGAGAAGGTTGCCTGGATTGAGTGGGCTGGTGGAACACTGAACCTAGAAAAGGGAAAAAGATGAGTAAGACGTTAATACAACATTATTACACAATTGTTGTGATATGCATTGTATAATGGAGGCATGATGAATTTCAGATCCATTATGTAACCTCTATGTCACTACTCAGTAATAGCAATCTAAAAAATAAAAAACTCACTTTCTCAAAACAGCTTTGCAGTAATCCTTGACTGTCAAGTTTCTCACCCCCAACTGGAGTGAGATTTGAATGAATGAAGTTTGTTTCGAAATCGAATATTAGCACACACACACAAAAATAAAAGTAAATGAAATGAATTACAAATAATGAAACGCAATAATACAAATCTGAAAATAAGATAAGATTTACTCCTAAAAAGATCGCTAACCCCCAAAGGTGGGGAGGCATAGTTGATTTCACTTTGACCTTGCTTGACACTGTTGGCACAATTTTATTTTTTTTTAAAGTTTGATGGATGTGTGAGAACGGGGAAGTGTTGTGTGAGAGCGAGAACGAACTGATTCTCACACTCAAAGCCTGATACTTCATTGTTTTTGTATTCGTCCATACATGGGACATGAAATAGACGTGGTGATAGCCAACCCAGCAGGGAAATGTCGTATCTGCGATTTAAGATAGTATATTTGCATTTCCAGCAACGTAACGATCAAACCCCGAAGCCCTGCAAACCATCCAACATGCACACACTCAGTATAACCAAAAAACATACCTCGTTCAGCGCTTGACGTCCTGCGCAACCAGCAACTTCCCAAGCTGTGCCGACGGAGCGTCGGAGCCCGAACCAATCACAGCGTCGCTTACTAACCCGTCAGCCAATCACGACGCGGCTTCTACCAACTCAAACAAACATGGCGCCACCCGTGTCATCTGATCTTCACGGGGGTTTTCTGTAGTTGTAGAAGGTTGTTGCTGGGATCGAGCCGTGTGGGGTTAGGATCGGGATCGGGATCGATATCGACATCGACAATATGCTGAGTCTCTCTATAAAGCAGGTCAGTGACGCTTGACAGACTCGGCAGGGATAACTAGAGTGGGTGTATAGACTTAGCAGGGGGACATGCTGCTCTCTCCCCTGTCTGTCCGATTAATTTCTCAACCTGACGCCCATCACAAACCCCCGCAAGGCATCTATGAATAGAGATGTAGAATAGACTTGCACCTTATCATATGCAGTGTTCAGGGTTGGGAGGAGTTACTTTTGGATTACTTTTGAGACATAGCGGTTCGCATTTCTGGGGAAATTTTATACACATGTGAACACTCTGTGACGTTCTATCACCAAGACACAGTGGACTTCAGTGTTCTCTCTCTTTCTATGTTGTTTCTCGACAATAAAGGAGCATTATGTTAGAGGCTGGTTCCCTCACTTCACACCTACCTCTACAGATACATGTTTTATTTCTATACATTGCAGGTGTTATGCTGAAACCACCCTGGATGTATTAAATTAAAACATTTGGAACACATGAAGTCATTGGTTGAAATTATTTGATTAGAGCTTTTTTTAAGTAATCCAAAAGTAATCATATGTTGGATTGCTTTTGGATTACTTAAAATAGTGTTAATAAAATCATACAGAAAATAATGTAATGCATTTTTGGTGTAATTGATTTGATTTAGGATGAATTCTACCTTATCTTATGAGTTTGAACACCTGCATTATAGAAATAAAACATTTTTCAAAAGTAATCCTAAGGTAACCCCTCCCAACCCTGGCAGTGCTGTACCTGAACGTGTTCAAAGAACGATAGTTCATTAACTCCTTCGTATTTTTGTTGAACGGGATGTTCAATTATGATGAACGTATAATTGTGAATACACTCTTTATTGAGATTATTCAATGGAGCTGTATTTTCGTTCTGAATTTGCTCATAACGGATTTAAAAAGCCTTCCGAGCGAGAACACAGCAATAAAGCAAAAATAAAACAAATCGTGGCTTGCTTTTATTGTGTCTTGCAAATTTCATATAATTGGGATTATGGGCGCTGTTGAAATATTTTAGATCTTCAGCTTACTTAAGGCTAGCACGGTACAGTTCACATGCACATCCACCCCAAAAATGTGCTTCTCCATGAGGGCAAATCGGCCAGGCCAGGTTTCAGGACCCACTGAGATGTGAGTCCAGAATCTGGCTGTCCTTGGCCACATTTGCTGGTCGCCGATTGGTCACACTCCGAGGGGGTGGCGAAACGTGGCCAGCCAATCACAGGAGGAGGGGGCGGGGGCGTGCTGTTTAAATATTCACTTGGTTAATCCATTATCAATTAATCATTGACATCCCTGATACATTTAGTGTCCCAATATATTCCAAACTGCATTAATCACAATATTGTTATAAACAAAACAGCAATATCATTGCCTATATTACACACAATGATAAAAAAAAAAACTACCAAGTTGTTTACTTTCCAGGTTTCTGCGGCACTGAGGGAAGGTACAATTTCGGCGACGGAGCTTTGTAGAAAATGCCTGCACCGCATCAAGAAGACTCAGCACCTGAATGCGTACCTGGCAGTGACAGAGGATGTAGCTCTTCAGCAGGCTGCCGAGGCTGACAGCAGGCTGATGCGAGGTAACGGTGACCACTGGTTGACTGATACTGATTGTGATTGGATGGCAGAGATGGCAAAAGTACCACTTTTTCAGTTATCAAGGGGATAAACCAACGTGGCTAAAAACATAACCTGCTTCGCGGCTACGCCCCGGCGCAGGTAATGATGGCTTGTGGAGGGTCCAGAGGACTAAGCTATGCTAACAAAGCACCGCTATTTGCAGAGAGAGTGCATGCACGCAGGCAACATCTGCGAAGAATATGTTTTTATCATATTCTTTACATTTTTTTAGCTTTGTTTTCACAATACTTGTTTGGTTCAAGATAACGAGTGTAGCGAGTGTGAAACGAACAAGGTGGTTGGCTTAGGGTTAGGGTTGCTGCATTAGAATCACACAACACATATAATTGGATAAAAAGCACATGATGTAGGCGGGTGGAGTTCCCAGCATGCAACAGGATCAGCAGTAGTTGAGAACTGGAAAACACCATAACCTAAAGTCTGTGCGCTACAACGGTGTATATAAACAGTTGGTTGCCCTATGGTAAAATGCTGTACAGCCTATTACCATCAAATCACTGTGTGTATATACTCGATGACATTTTGCCTTCATTACATTGTTGCCGTGACCTGGATCACACATACAGAACCTTGTGAGTAGGTACTCGATAGTGCAACCTAGCTGGAGGGTACTGTATGACCTGAGGTAGACGGCATATAATGGCCAGTAGGTGGGCGTGCTCTGAGTTTCTGGAAGAGGGGAGGTATGTGTGATTCAAAAACAGGGGAGGGTGTAGCGAGTGTGAAACGAACGGGGGAAGTGGGGAAGGGGGTTGTTGCATTAGAATCACACAACGCAAAAATTATTGGATAAGAAGCACATGACGTAGGCGGGTGGAGTTCCCAGCATGCAACAGGAGCAGCAAGAGTTGAGAACTGGAAAGCCTATCTGTGCGCTACGACAGTGTGTATAAACAGTTGGTTGCCTCGTTACGCGTGCAAAGTTTAAACTAGTGGTAAGAGAACATGAGGGCTTCTCTCAACTGCTTTTTTTTTTCAATGACCAGGCTGTCCTAGAGGCGCCCTGGATGGAATCCCCTTTGCTGTCAAAGACAACTTCTGCACAGAGAACATCAAGACTACCTGCGCTTCTAGAATGCTCAAAGGTCAGACTGCAGCACTCACTTAAAGCTTTAGTAATGGGGATAGTGATGTGCACATTCACACCCCAATGGCGGCCATGCAAGGCACTCTGCAATCGGAGTTGATCAATGTTTTGGTCTTCAACCTCCGCTCTTTAGAACAGCTGCTTTACTAAGTGAGCTGCAGCCCCACCCCCCTCCTTCACACACACCCTCTTTCAGTGTCTTCCTTTTATTGTTATGACTATTCACACAGTAAATCTACATTCTCGACTTCTTAGCGGCGGACATTGCATCAATAAAACAACAACAAAAGGGTATTCTGGAGCTGGTGGAGGAGGTAAAAAAACTACGAGTCCAAAATATGGAGAAGGACAAAAAGATTAACGAGCTGGAAATTCGAGTGTCCGAGTTAGAACAATATACTCGCATCAACGACGTGGTGGTCACTGGCCTAACAATCAAGCCCCGATCATACGCACGGGCTGCGCAAGGCACAACCGAAGGGGAACCCGATGAACTGGACCAGAAATCGGCAGAGGAGAGGGTGGCCAACTTCCTGGCTTCAAAAGGGATTCACTTGGACTGTAATGACATCGAGGCATGCCACCCGCTGCCAAGAAGAAGGCCCACGGACACACCGGTCACAATCATCCGCTTTGTAAACAGAAAACAAAAGCAAGCGCTACTGAGAGAGGGGAGAAAGCTGAAGGGAACAAACGTCTACATGAATGACCATCTCACAAAGCAAAACGCCGACATCGCACGAAAAGCACGACAGTTAAAAAAGCAAGGAAAAATAATGGGCACGTGGACAAACAATTGTAAAATTTTCATAAAACAGAATGGGCAAGCAGGAAAAGTGCAGATAATAAGAAGGATGGAGGAGCTGGAGGCGTTTGAAGGAGCAACCTGAACTACAAACATGACTATGGACACAAACGACAACCACCATCATCTGGAGCAGCTCAATGAACTGGTCACATTCCAATATACAGAGCATAATAATCATGATATGGAAAACGACATTGATCCAGAGAATAATATTTTCAGCAATATCAACACAGACTGTCGATATTACACTGAAAACATTTACAACTCAACAATAAAAACAGAAAATAATATATCAATTATCCACTTTAATGCCAGAAGTATGTATGC
>OMKY01209466.1:0-19132 GCA_900302395.1 Bregmaceros cantori | reverse complement strand
GTTATGATTCGTATAGCTAATATGAATGAATATGGACTCAGTCAGTGAAAAGGTTGGATGCCTCTCCGGGTCATCCGTTTGATACAGCAAATCAAGAATCAAACACAAAACATTCGCAGCACACACTGTGCAAAAGGATAAACAAAACACCAGTGTACAGGTAAAGCGAGTCTCTGGACACAGTAATAATAATTGTTCATATTAAAAAGTCTGGTGTGAGTACTCATCTCCGGGAGGTGGTCCGTGACCGATGAGCCTGATCCGGAAGTGGAAGAGGTCGATCCTGTAGTCGAAGATAGCTTCAGGTTACCTAAACAGCTAACTGGATAACTGGCTAACAGGTGGTGACACAGGAGCACAACAGGTGTATCGATCTACCTATCAGAAACATAAACTTTTCAACCTAGCACTGACCCAGGAAGAACTTGGACGTTGCGTCGGACTCGCGCCCGAAGCCCCTTTAAGAAGGGGAGGGCAGCCAATCACGGAACCGCTCCGGAGACGAGATCGTGGAACGCCAGCTGCGGTGGTGCGGTCCACGGACGAACCTGGCGCCTGGGTGCCGCCCGTGGACAAGCGGCTCATGACAAGATTAAGGGTTAATTGGTCTGCAGCTAAATAAAAATGGACATAAATTTGCCTGCACATCAACTCAATGAATAAACTGTTATCAGCCACCGTAGAGTTTTATTTATTTATTTATTTTATTTTATTTTATTATTACATATTTTGTATACATTGTACGATGTGTTATATACCACTATAGGCCATCAGGCCAACAGGCAAATGCCCTGTGTGCCCTACGTCCAGTCCAGCAATGATGCTAAATGATCTACACAATGTGGTGAATCTTAAAAAAATAAACATATTTGTGATGTCAAAGTTCAGTGGAACACGCATCCTACGCCCCCATGAGCATGATCGCAGCCAAAATGCTGCTCAACTGAAATGAAAAAACACCAGAGGACCAAATGATTCCTCGGCATCTAAGGGTTAAATCCACCTCGCCCGACCCACCACGGAGGTGTGGAGCGAACTCCAGGCGGCCTGCTTGACCAGAGCGCAGGTGTTGGCCGGGCTGCGGCAGGCCGAGAGCAGTCTGAGGACGTGGGTGGGCTGCATGGCCTCCTTGATGTCCCCCACGGCCTTGGCCCAGAAGCAGGCGGAGAGCAGCCAGGCCAGCGAGAAGGAGACCGTGATGGAGAAGTCCTGGACATCGGGAGCACTTTTGTTGTTACTACTGATTACCAGAGATGGCAAAAGTACCAGAAATGTACTCAAAAAGTAATTTTGAAAGTAAAAAGTACATGCTCTAAAATGTACTCAAAAGTATTTTTGAAAGTATAAAGTACAAAGTACTACAAATAAAATTGTATGTAAAATGCATTTTTTCAATGTTACTTTGTCAATGTTATTGTTTGAATGAATGACTAACAACCTAGACTAATTTAGCTTATATCTCAGGACTAAATTAAATCCACTTATTAACTGGGACTGTACTCGGTACATCAGCGCCCCCTACTGACTAATATTATAGACGTTATCCTACCCCGTCAATGAAAAAAAAAAGTAACAAGCCTGTTTTGGTAAAAGTAAGGAGTAGAAGTACAGATATTTTTGTTAAAAATGTACTCACTACAAGTAAAAAGTAATCACAGAAACAAATACTTCTAAAAGTATGCATCACACGCCGCTAGACAGTACATTGGGTCTGGACAAATCTGGCAGACGTCGCCCGTATACGAGCTGACCAATCGAATTATTAAAATCGAGACGTGGGCGGAGTTTGGTATGGCCAGAGTTTGGTTGCCACGCCTCCACGCCACTTGTCCCACCTACTGCGCTGTGACTGGATAACATGATTTGATTGGCACGTTTTTCGACGGCAGCACTACTTCCTTTAGCATCTATCTGGCTTGTTTGTGTGTCTACATGATCAAGTACAGTGAAAAGTGACAATATGGATTATGCAGAGGGTGTCGTTGGCGGAGTGGTTATGGACATAGCACCTAACGTGGCCCCGTTCATGTTAATGGCGCTGTGTCCACCGCAACGTCCGCAGTGCTGCAAGTTCTCCTCCCCTCGTCGGCTTGTCTGCGATGTCTACCTCCGACTAATCCTATTAAGATGAAAAACAGCGCCGATACCAGAAAAAACAAATTAAAATACTTAAGCTCACCTTTTTCCCCCTTCTTGCTTTGAAGAGCAAAAGAAGGCATCAAAGAGCAAAATTAGGCACATGTAAAACGTAGAAATATGCTGTTGTTCTTGAGCAGCGCTTGAAAACAAAATTATTTTTAAAATATGTTATATATGTATTAAAAATGTTCTGTTCCGAACGGTTCAGGCAGGTCTATTTTTAACGTTTTCGTTCTTGGACCTGTTCGGCCACCAAAATATCCATCCTCAAGCGGTTCGGAACGCAAAAATTCAGTTTGTTCTTAAAGTTGCTTTTATTGTGCAATGTTAAATTTCAATAAGGTTTATACAGAATGTATTTGGTGGACTTCAGCGCAACTGTATTAACGTGAGAACCGGGTTTAAAACGCCATTACATTCGCTTCCTCGTCTGTCCACAAGATGGAGCCCCAGATGCATGGGGCTTGATGACTGACAGTGAAATTAGACGGAAATAGTCTCCCAGACATAGGATATGTTAAAATATATAGAGAATGGGGATTTTATGGATTTCATAATGTTCCGGAACTGTTAAATAAACTTTTTTCGTTTCTGTTTCCGCTCCTCATAAAATTCTGCAAAATTCTGTTCGTTTCCGGTTTTCATTCCTTGAACCGGTTCAGAGCCCTGTTGTTGAGTTCCTTAGTTGGTGGCCCTCTGGAATATTTCTGGGAACCCAGAATGTCTGTGTACACCACTGGTTGGAACCACAATGCAAACCCCCCCACCACCCAAGTCGGTGCAAGTGTGACCAGAGAAGAGGGGCGACTTCACACGTCTCCTTCCCTCCCCTCTACCCCCCAACAAACCCTACCTCAAACACAGACGCACACACAGACTCTATGATGACTTAATGCGGGTGTACATGCGTTTGACAGCCACCAGGGCCGGGCGGTGCGGAGATCGCACACGGCGATAGACATGTGGTAGTGATTGTGGGCCCCCGAGAGCATAGAATAGGTTGTTTTCCACTAGCGACGACGCAGGCAGACACAATGTGCGACGGCTCGCTAGCACTTCATCTACAATGGACTCCACCCCCCAGGGAGCCGAAAATATTACAGATTTTTATTAGGAAATGCACGGGCACCACACACACACACACACACACACACACACACATATACGTAAACACCCTCACATACACAGTGCCACAGATGCTCAATGTATCTTTTAGTAATTAAAAAGAGACAAAAAAAGATATATACACTATACAAGCCTCAAACGTCGATGCGTATAATGTATAGTCAGAGATGGGCAGTAACGCGTTACATTTACTCCGTCACAATTTTGTGTGTACTTTTTTACTTTTGGAGTACATTTTTCACAAGTTACTTTCTACTTTTACTCAAGTAAATTTGAGGTGAAATTTTTTTTTTTTATTGAGATGTCAGCAATTTACTTGTTACATTTACTTGGACTTTAGCGACACCCGTTGGTGGGAACTGTTGGCACATATGTGCGGTCTCTCTCGGTCTTTCTCTCCCTCGGGTACTTTCTCTATCGCTCTCTCTGTCTCTTTCTCTCTAGGTCTCTCTCGCTCTCTCCCTCTCAGTCTCTCTCTCGTGCTCAACAAGGGGCATTCAATTACATTTTTACATTTACTGAAAGTTACTCAGTACTTTCGCTACTTAAGTAACTTTTTGTGGAGTACTTTTTTACTTTTATATAAGTAACTATTTGGATGACTACTTTTTACTTTTACTTGAGTAATATTTAGCTGAGGTAACAATACTTTCACTTAAGTAATTTTTTATGGCTACTCTGCCCATATGTGTTTATAATGTATGTTGTTGGAGTGAGGGAGGACAGCTACTATGGGAAACAATCCTAGATTTCTACATTTCCGAATCTAACGCATCCATTTGGCAAAGAGCTGTAGGCAGAGGCTGCGTCTCGTTATCGTTATATACGATGTCACAATTTCCCCCATCAAGAAGAGATTATGAACTATTAGAATTAGGGGTGTCCTGATCCGATCCTCTGATTGGTGATTGTGCTCTGGTCATAGTTTTGGGGACAGCAAAAAGTATCGGGACTCGTTTTCGGGTGATCAGGATCGGCTAATAATATCCCAGAAACCCGAGAGTCTGGGATTTAATTACTTTGCTTTCAACGCCGTGATAGCTCTTTGGAAATGGGTGGATAGATTTGTCCCAGATTCAGTGTGTTAATGCTCTAGAGTAGGTTCATGAACTTATCGGATTATGGAGCCCAACACTTCTGTTGGCCTGAACAATCTGTTAATATTATTTCATGCGGGATCCTTTCAGCATAATTGATCCTTTTAGCATAATTGACCCCATGGCGTTGGCAGACGTTTGCGTTCTCTGAGTGCTCGTAGACGATTGTTCGATTGGTCTGCGTGCCCTGCCTCTGCTGTAGGAGGTGTGTGTGTGTGTGGTGTTGTACCACCTCCGTTATATATCATGCACGCAAGCATGTGTGGCAGGCTCACACAACACACATGCTCCATAAGGCCGTGGACCACAGCTGTTAAACATTTTCCACATTGGAATAGTCCAAGGTGATAATGCAGTGAACGAGGGATGGAGAGAGGGGAGGTGGGGGGCGGAGTGGGTGGCGAGGGTCATGTGATCATAAAGATCAACCAGAGAAAGAGAGAAAGAGAGGGAAGTGGAGGAGAAAGAGAAGGGGAGAGAGGGAAGTGGAGAAGAGAGAAAGAAAAAGAGATGCGAGAGAGAAGAGAGCGATAAGGAAAGAGATGGAAAGAGTAGAGAAGAGAGAGAAACAACAGCGGAGGGCGGAGTGGTTCGGGGTGGGTGGCGAGGGTCGTGTGCATCATAAAATCAACCAGAGAGCTGTGTGGACCTTTCATCTGCTACGCACTCCGCCACCGCGCACACACCACACCCACCACACACACCACACCACATCCACCACACCCACCACAGCACACCCACCACACACAACACACCACACACACCACACCCACCACACCACACCCACCCACACCACACCCACCTCACACACCATACCCACCACACCCACCATACCCACCACACCCACCACACCCACCACACCACCCCCACCTGGAGACAGACAAACCAACACGTCCAAAAACATAAATTGCTTCCGTGGCACAGCCCCCGCGCAGGTAATAAGTACAAACATCAGTGCAAATGTCTTGGAAAAATGATTGGCATTGGTGAATGCAACCGTAATCTAGATTAATGTTAAAGATGTAGTCGTAGGGGACAACAGTTACTTTCAGCAATCGGATTACTGTAATCTGATTAGAATCCTGGTCATTCAGCACAGCCTCCACTGCCCGACCCGGCTGGGGTCATGTCATGGAAGCAGCTGTTCCACTTGGGGGCTCCAGCTTCCTCTTTCCCAGGCTGGAGAAAGCACACATGACCTGGGTGGCCGAGGCCAATCTAAGCACCCACAGTATGCATTCAGGCAAACATTTTCAGTGCATTTTGCTGTACACCTGTTACCAGAGATGGGCAGTAACGCATTACATTTACTCCATTACGATTATTTGTGTACTTTTTTTACTTTTGGAGTACATTTTTCACAAGTTACTTTCTACTTTTACTCAAGTACATTTTAGATGAAAAAAACTACTTTTTACTGAGATGTCAGCAATTCACTACTCCTTACATTAACTTGGCCTTTAGCGATACTCGTTGAGAACTGTTGGCACATACTGTATGTTGCCGTCATATCTCTCTCTCTCCCTCTTGGGTGTTCTTTCTCGCTCTGTCTCTCTTTCTCAGGCTCTCTCTCGGTCTCGGGCACTCTCTCGGGCGTTCTTGCTCTCCCTCCCCCTCTCGGGCGTTCTCTCAGTCTCTCTCTCTCTCTCTCTCTCTCTTTCGGGCTCTATTTCTCTGTATCTTTTGAAAAGAGAATTTATCCTAACTTATGTATTTTTGTTTTAAGAAAAGTTACTCTGTACTTTCGCTTAGTTAAACTCCTGTGGAGCCTGGCGAGCCAGGACCAACGCATCGTCCACGTATCGCACATGAAAATGATAAAAATGAAAGAAAAAAAAAAAACGTATGCTGAATTTGATTCATGACTCATGTTTTTTTTGGTTTTTACATTAAATAATTGAAAGTAACTTTTACTCATTTTACTCATTACATTTTAAATGAAGTAGTTTTGTACGTTTAATCGAGTACATTTTGAGATGGGTAATTTTACTTTGACTCTGAGTACAATTTAAGCAAAGTAAAGATACTTTTACTTAATAACATTTTTTCAGTACTCTTTCCACCTCTGGTAGTCAGTGACTCTGGCAACACAGCTCACAGTTGGCCCCCAATCCCTGTGGGTTGAGGAGATGGTTTGGACATGATGTCGACTGTGCTGTCAACACAATGTCCTTGTTAGACCGAGGCCACTTTCCACAGGGATCCCAGGGACCTGCATGGGCCCCGGGGTTCTTAATACTCATCCCTGCTGTCCTCACTTTATTGGGAGCGAGGCGGGGCTCGCAATATTGCACACTGCATTCCAAATAGTTATGAGAATTATATTTTCCTAGGATTTTCCTAAATAGTCGATATTAACCCTGCCACATCCATTTAGGGACTCTCGTATTTGACAGTCAAAGACAGCTAAGGATGTTTCCAGAGGTTCTACAAAAACACAGCCCAGACACTGTTTTTCCAACAAAGGAGAAATACTCTGTTTCTATAAAGCCCTGGTTCTGCTGCATCCATAGGGACAATTTAAATTGTGTCTCTACGAGACTCTGCGCCCCGTCCGTGTCACTCGCGGCTCATGGTTTCTAGGGCCACTGATTGGTCAGCCACTGCTTCGAACTGATTGGCCGAAGAAGCAGCGCTGCACGCTGATTGATCGACACAGCAAAGCGCCAGCGGGGTCACGGAGATGTACACTGAGACACTGCTGTGCGTGTGTGTGCTCGTGTGTGTGAGCTGCTCTTTGTAGATACAATTTGTTCAGAGTGTTTACAGTGATTCTCCCCAAATTCCCATTGATTAATCAGATAAAACGAAAAGGGCCTTTGCATTGTGAAAAAAAACATGTTTTATTTTATACATATTATTTTATTCAGAGTGTTGGGAGAGCCAGAACCAACGAAACGTCCACGCATTGCACGCGTTTAGAACGTTCTTTGGGTCTGGTAAAACCAGAGTGGAAAAGCGTGTAAAAAGAAAGTGTTGATCAAATCATGTTATTCAGTCACAGCGCAATAGGTGGGACAAGCGGCATGGAGGGCGTGACAACAAATCTCCGCCCACGTCTCATGTCGCCCATACCAAACTCTGCCCACGTCTTGATTTAAATTATTCGATTGGTCAGCCCATATGGGGGCGGCGTCTGCCTGATTTGCCCAAATCCAATGTACCATCTATCAGCGTGCGATGCGTGGACGATGCGTCGGTTCTGGGTCGTCAGGCTGTATGAGTATGAAGGGGGGATGAGAGCGCAGCGACGAGGGAATGGAAGAATAGAGAAATACAGAGGGAGCTACAGAGAGTAATAGCAAGGCTGACAGGAAGATTTTAGAAAGAAGTCTAGCTGCATGTAATGCGGTGCAGATATAACACATGCAGTGTGGATGCTACAATAATTACAACCCATGCCACACACATCGTTTTATGACGAACATCTCAGAGATCCTCTGTAGAGTTACATCCATTTCTGTAATTCACTGCACATGCCAGTATGTAAAATATCCAAAATATGAGAAAGATGGCAGAATGTAGCCCCTGTTCCCTCAGTTGGTGAAAATGTATTATGTGCTTTTTTATACCATGTCCTTTGTATCGGTACCAAAAACAACTAGGCCTATGCAGCAGGGCCACGAACCGGTTCAAGGAGCGAAAATGAAAAACAAAAACGAACAGAATTTTATGGAATTTAATGAGGAGCTGAAACGGAAACGAAAAAAGATTTCTTCAACTGTTCCAGAACAGAAACGGAACATTATGAAATCCACAAAACCGGTTAAAAACGTTTTTTTCTGCTCTCTATATATTTTAACATTTCCTTCGTTTGGGGGACTATTTCCGGTTGTGCATGCATCCAACTTTCACTGTCAGTTATCAAGCCCCATGCATCTGGGGCTCAATCTTGTGGACAGACGAGGAAGCGAATGTAATGGCGTTTTAAACCCGGTTTTCACGTTAATACAGTTGCACTGAAGTTTTAAAGTCCAATATATTCGGTATGAACTATATCTAAACTTAACATTACACAATATAAGGAACTTTAAGAACAAACAAAATTTTTGAGTTCCGAACTGGTTCAGGACCAATGTTTTGGTGGCGGAATGGTTCCGGGAACGAAAACGTTAAGCACAGGTCTGCCTGAACCGTTCGGAACAGAACTTTTTAAAAAATAATTTCATTTTCAAGCCCTGCTATGCAGTCATCCCGTCTGCTAAAGATGTATCCCCGAGAACAAAGTAAAAAAAAGAACATTACAATTTCATGTATGTCAGCCACCAAAATATAATCAGTAAACCTACGCTAGACCCAAAATCTGGGACAAATCCATCCATCTGTTCAAAAGATATCGGGCACGCGAAACCATTATATCCCCGACACTACGGGCGTTTCGGGAATTCCTAGTCTGTGACTTGTTCATTGACAACAGCCATAAAAATGATTCTGATTCTGATCTTTTCACAGAGGGTGAATTGCCCTAACGTGGGCCCTTTTTTGGAACAGTGAAATGTAGTGTTGAACTCAACTTAATGTTAGACACTTTACCCTAGTTTACTTTTACCATAGTTTCACTGGCATTCATTAGTTTAGGGAGGTGCCAGAGACACTGGAGCTTAGATGTCCCACATTAGGCAGTGGCCCACATTGGGGCAATCCACCCTACAGTGAAATGTAGTGTTGAACAGTTGAACTTAATGTTAGACACATTACCCTAGTTTACATTTACCATAGTTTAAGTCGCATCCATTAGTTTAGGGAGGAGCCAGAGCCAGTGGAGCTTAGGTGTCTCACATTAGGCAGTGGACCACATTTAGGCCATGCACCCTACCGTTCTCTTCCACCCAGTTCTTATGATGCCCCTCCTCACTCCTCCCACCCCTCCCGCCTCCCCTCTCTCCGGACCATCACAGACTGACCAGTAACCCAATGTGCTGACCCTGACAGCGACAGGCCCCTAAGGAGACTAATGACAGCCCAATAGATTAACGGGCGGTGCCGTCAGCCGCCCCCAATCCCCCACAGGAGATGGGTGGAGGACTAGCCTGACCACCCAGGCCGCTAGGGAAACGTCTTAAAGTTACACCGTCCTCTCTTGACATATTGCCGAAGAGACGTAACTAATTCTCCCCCTGTGTCTCTCACACTCACAATCCACTCACTAGCACTTTCCACTATTATTCAGCCCCCACTGCCCCCCACCCCCGCGCACCACGCCTGGCCTCCAAGATTAATTTTAGACTTGACAATCAATGAATAGTTGCAAGTGAAATGTATGTATGTGTATTTTATCTATTCATTCATCATGAATTCATTTGTTTACCTCACAACCTTTTCATTCATTTATTCATGCATCCATCGTCGGCCCTTTCAACCCAATTGTCAGGGTGAGTATTGATGGTCCAGACCCTCCTGTTGCTGGTGCCGTGTCCCTCTTGTGTGAGCCGCGTACGGTGCTAGCAACACATTTGTCTACGACCAAAAAGACATGAACGACCTTTGACCGGGAGGGAAGGGACGACTTGTGCAGTCTCTGGCCTCGTCTGTTGTTCGACGAGGACTGGGTCCATTGACCATTTTGGAATCCAAAGAGTCTCACAAAAATTAAAGCAATTCGAATAAAATATAGAAAATACATTCCGCTGAACAGTGAATAATTAATCCTAAAGTCGAAAAGATAAGAATGTTTTTACATTCAATTGCCCTAAGCATTGTTGTATTTTGCTTCTGACAACCAGCCATCATGAAAAACTCAACTAAAATTGACTAGAATAATCTAACTAAAGCCCAATTCGCACTGGACTTTTACTACTTATGGACCCCTGTTAATTCAGAATAATTGTGGAGGACGTCCGAGTTTCATTTGACGTGCGAATGCGCAATGTCAGGGATTTGCGAAGTAATAATTCCACTGCAAGTTACCTACTGTGATTCGACGAAACACCACAATGGTTTGAATTCTAAATTTGTTTAACTTTGTTAATACATGCACACATGTGCGTGTGTGAGAGTGAAGTCTGTATGTGTGCACATGTGTGGGCAAGCAAAAATACGGCACATGCGTCATAATGTCTTTTAAATTGAGCAAAAGACAGGGTTTTACTAACCCTGTCAGAATGTGCGACAAAATAACACAGACGTCAGGGGATGATTGTGAATTACCAGAGGTCCCCACGTAATTCAATGGCAGTGCGAATACGGCTTTAGTTACTTTCAAGGGGAGTAGCGAGTTATCAGTAATTCAATTTTTTTTTTAAAGGAATAGTTACACTGACAGTAGTGTCACACATGGAATTTAGGTTAGGCACACTCTCTGGTGGACGGACATATTAGTCGAAGAAAGATTGATAATGGCATTTCTAACACCAAAGAAAATCGGTGGTAAGACAATAGGAGATAGTTGTCTACATTCAGTGCATGGAGAGTCTTTCCTTTCATGGTCCTTTATTACAGTGACCTTGCTGCCATACGGGGGAAAAACATTTTCAGAAATACAGCATGCATCTTAGCATGCAGGGCTCTATAGCGCCTACCAGAAGGATGTAGCCTGGCAAGCCAAGACCAGCGAATCGTCCATACATCACTCGCGACGGGACGGTCCGGTGCGTCTGGATCAACCAGGCCAACATATCAGATAGTCGTCCGTGTTCGTGCAATTCAATCAGCCCCATTCAGGCGGGCTTTGTTCGACACGAGATGTGGGCCTTCACGGCACTTATCACACCTACAGTAGGTCAGTTTTAAAAGTCTTGCAATGCATTGTGGGTTACATTGCTCCATATAGGGTACATCCAATGCTCACTACTTTTTGCGGTGCATTGTGGGATACGTTCAGTGCACTATATAGGGTACATGGAGAATTCAGACCCAACCCTACAAAATGGTGTGCGCCCCATATAGTGCACTATATGGGGGATAGGGAGAGATTTCGGACACAGCCAATGCTACAAGCTCTCTTCTAGACCTGTAGTGGAACAGACCCAGGATGGTGGGTAGAGGGGAACCAATCATTTTCTCTAACATTTTGACAATCCTCCACACTCTAAGCCCATCGAGTTTGTGGGTGACTCGATGACTCGTGAAACGGTGATGGAGGGGCAGAGAATTCAGAGAAGAATAGTACTTTTTTACTGTAGCTTTTTGTTTTGTGTTTTTTTCGTTGTGAACCCTGATCACGTAGGTGTTTGTTGGTTGCGCAGAAAACCTCCCCCCCACCCCGGCCAACGGGTCCTTGCGTCATTCTAAGCTGCTTGAGTCCAAGCAACACCCAGCGCCATTGCTACTTAAATTCAACTTAGGTGAGCTAATGGAGTTGGAAGGAGCTCTGAAAAGGGAGCTTAGTGGCGCCCCAAGTGACAGATTGGAGGATCACCTCGGTTGGGGGATCAAGGGTTGAAGGGTTAGTTGGGGATTTTTTGCACATGAAGGTGGATGAAATCATGTTTTTCTAAGCTTTTATTTGAGTTGATCGTCCGTGTGATATCCGAGGTGTTATTCAGTCCATTTCATTCCCTGGGACAGTTTATGTTTTTCAACATGAAGTGCAAGGAATGTGTGTAGGGATGCACGATAAAAAAAATTTGAAAACCGATACGAGTACATTCATTACAGTTCTCGCCGATACCGAGTACTGCCGATACCTATACACAATTATTTTACATTTTTAAAAAATCTTTTCAGAAATTTCCCAAAAAACACTGAAGCCTCTCTCTCGACACCAGTCAGGGTGGCGCGGAGCAAATTCCGCTCTTTATGGAGCCGGGAGACGAGGCTCCGCTCGGGGTAACAGCGTGGCGCGAGTCCCGGTCTTTCCGGAGCTGGTATCGGTTCATGGTATCGGCAACTGTTTGCAGAGTACGAGTACATAAGCGAGTATCGGGGCAGATACCCGACACCAGTATCTGTGCAGCCCTAAATGTGTGCTGTGAAATGATATACTTTAACATTTATTTGAAGTGTCTCACGTTCTAGATTTCTTTCCGTTTTGATAACAAACAAATTTATCATGCAATGGGGGCGTTGTTGGTGGAGTGGTTATGGACCTCGCTACTAACGCGCCCCCATTCATGTTAGTGGTGCTGTGACTACAAGTTCTCCTTCCCTCGTCAGCTTGTGTGTGAAGTCTTCCCCCGATTTCTTCCACCCAGTTTCCGACTAATCCTACTGTATAAAGATGAAAAAACAGCACTGGCATTGGAAAAGATGACTTGAAACATTTTTGAGGAAGTATTTATTTTATAGTATTTTATTTATTTTTTTAATGCTATTTTTGTCGCCGTCAGCACCGTTTTTTTTCATCTTTATCGGATATGATTAGTGGGAAACTGGTTTGAAGAGATCAGGGGTATACATCGCAGACAACACGATGAGAGGAGGAGAACTCGCGGCACTGGGGACGCTGCAGTAGAAACAGTGGCATCAACAGGAATGGGGAGCCTTCGGTGCGGTGTAATCAATCAACGACATTCCTATAGCATTTTATTAACTCATGTACGCCCATGCCCACAGGCTCTTCTGGGGCCTCTCAATATTCTCAACTGTTTTGCGATAATGTTGTTCCGTAGTCAAATCAACACCAGCGAGCTCAGTTATCTAGAATCCCAGAGGAAACATTATTTGCTCCACTCAAATAATGCACTCACCATTTGCAAGATGTTCTGAAAATTGTAATTTGACTCAATGAGAGGCGTATAATATTGTAGAATAACAACAACAGCACGTAGAAACTCTCAGACAGACAGACTGAACATATTTTTCGAGGCGCTACACAGAAGTAATTTTGTTTTTAGATTTTAGTTTAAGAAATGCACTAGCAGTTTACCTAACTACCTTTCCAAGCTTTTGGGCTAGACCTGTTCTAAGCTATCCATTGTGGACATTAGAGTTGTTATATCATTGACAGGACAAAAGAGAAGAAAGAGGAAATTGAGAAGATGTCCTAAATGAAAAAAATACCAAAAAATGTGTAACCATTTAACTTGTATAGACGAGTTCGGGGGTACTTCCAGTCTCTGAACGTCACGTCACGTTCGGTGTCATTTACTTTGTCGTGCTTTTGGCTATTTTTCAACATGTCTATTCGGTGGGAACACACACCTACAGCGTTATTTAAAACGGATAGTGGTAACTTGTGGTGTGCTATTCCACACCCAAATTATCCCGTGCGGATCTGTGACCCACAAACGCATGATTTAATAATCAGTGCAACTCGTTCCATTCTCTCATTCTGTTTGGAATTACTAGTAGAAGCAGCCTATTGGTCCAGAAGAACATATGACCATTCAGTGAGTAAGTTTAAGTCAGATTTTGACTGTATTTCATCAATATTTATACAAAATTATGAACGGAACGAGTGGGATGATGTGTAACTGGTCACAGAGCGACATCTAGTGGTCGGATTTTTTACTGCCGTGTGTTTTGTGTGTTGTCATAGGAAACAATAAGGCACCGGAAGTGACCTTAAACCCGTCTATATATTTAACCAAAGCCAATTTAAGGTGTTCAATGTAAAAACTCCTTTAATGGAGGAAAAGACATTGCCTTTTGGATCAAACTAGAGCTAGTGTAAAGGATTGTCAATGTGGAAAGTCCTTTAATGGAGGAAAAGACGCTGACTTCTGGCAGGGGACATTTGTAAACATTTAACTTGTATACATAAAACCGGCGCTTGAAAACTAAATTCTTTTTAAAACGCTCCGTTCCGAACGGTTCAAGCAGGCCTATGTTTAAAGTTTTCGCTCTCAGAATGTTTTGGAACACAAACTTTTGTTCGTTCTTAAAGTTATTTATATTGTGCAGTGTTAAGTTTATATATAGTTTACACAAAATATATTTGGTGGACTTTGAAACTTCAGAGCAACTGTATTAAAGCCATTATATTCGCTTCCTCGTCTGACCACAAAATGGAGCCCCAGATGCATGGGGCTTGACGTGTGACAGTGAAAGTGGATGGAAATTGTCTACCAGACATAATATGTTAAAATATAGAGAGAACGGGGAAAAAAAAACATAAAAAACGTTTCATAATGTTCCGTTTCTGTTCTGGAACATTTGAAGAATTATTTTTCCGTTTCCGCTCCTCGTAAAATTCCATAAAATTCCGCTCGTTTTCGGTTTTCGTTTCTTGAACCGGTTCGGAGCCCTGCATAAAACTGGAAAATAAACAGGTGTTCTGGGGGGAGGTTGAAACAAAAGGAAAAAAATGTCTGTTTGGAAGACTTTGCATCAACACCTATGTGTTATATTACACACAGGAATGGAGATTCATGCAACAACGTGACGTGAGAGCATAACAGCTCTGATATTAGATGAAATCAGAAAGTGTTTAGTAAAACGTGATTTCCCAACAGGCCCCGGCGAGCCGGGTTATAATTTCATTCCAGTGTTGTGAGAGGGCGACAGCTTTATTACACTTTAATGTGATCTGAAGGCGACATGCGCAGTGCGGCGCGCGTGGCTTGGCTCCTTGCTTGGTGTTCAGCGCGCTCGCAAGACTGGATTATGTCCGCACTGTAGACCGTGAGAGGAGATCTCTCTCTCTCTCTCTCTCTCTCTCTCTCTCTCTCTTTTTTACTGAAAGTTACTCAGTAATTTAGCCACTTAAGTAACTTTTTTATGGAGTACTTTTTTACTTTTACTTGAGTAACTATTTGGATGACTACATTTTACTTTCACTTGAGTAACATTTTGCTGAGCTAACAATATTTTACTACGTATTTTTTATGGCTACTCTGCCCATATCTGTCCACGACTCACAACAACACGTGCTTTGCAGCGCTCTGCCTATCCGACCGGGCTAACTGCACAGCACGACAAAGAATAACATTTTATTGGGTCCGCGTTGGCCGAGTAGTTATGGACACCGCACCCAACGCGAACCCATTCATGTTAGTGGCGCTGTATCTACCGCAGCGTCCGCAGTGTCGCGAGCTCGACTACGCTCATCGACTTGTCTGCAATGTCTACCCCCGATCTCTTCAACCTAGACTAATCCTATCCAATAAAAGATGGAGAAACGGCGCTGATGGCGGAAAAACTAACTTTAGAAAGAATAACATTTCATACAATTCACAAGGAGACGCAATAAATACATGCTGAAGCCATGATGTCGTAGGAAAGTAACTCATTACATTTACTCCATTACACATTTTTTTGTGTACTTTCTAACTACCGGAGTACATTTTTCACAAGTTACTTTCTACTTTTACTTAAGTAAATTTGAGGTAAAAAAATACTTTTTACCGAGATGTCAGCAATTCGCTACTCGTTACATTAACTTGGCCTTTAGCGACACACGTTGGGAACTGTTGGCACATATGTTGGCGTCATATCTCTCTCTCTCTCAACCTCTTGGGCGCTCTCGCGCTCTCTCTTAATATTTCTCTCTTTTGGTCTCTCGGGCGCACCCTCTCTCCCTCTCGGGCGCACTCACTCTCTCCCTCTCAGACGCTCTCTCGTTTTACATTTTGAAAGAGAATTTTCCCTAATTTTGTCCTATTTTTTATTTTTACTGAAAGTTACTCAGTACTTCGCTACTTGAGTCACTTTTTGTGGATGACTATTTTTTACTTTTACTTGAGTATTATTTTGCTGAGGTAACTAAAAGGAACGCTAGAACATTCAAAGTATGTCCAGCCCTGTCAGGAATCCTGCACAAGACACAACACTGAAAACGTCTGCGGCGTTTATGGCACGCCGGGATAGAAATAAAAAGGTCTTGGAGGCAGTCTGACATGACAGGCTAGCTACAGACACGGCCCTTTGAGAGACGTGTGGCATGTTGTATTTTCAATTCCTACGCCGCTAACACAATGACAAGTGTCAAACACATGCTAGCAGACATGTCTAGGTGGGAAGGAGGGGATGAAAGCGAGGAATGGAAGGCAAGAGAATGTTTCTTATGGGAGAGAGAGAGGAGAGTCTAGTGAAAAAGACGAGAGAGAGTGAGAGAGACAAGAGATTGTTATGAAAGAGAAGAGAGAGAGACAGAGAGCGAAACGAAAGATTGTTATGAGAGAGAAGGGAGAGACAGAGAGAGAGGGGCGAGAGAAAGACAAGAGATTGTTGAGAAAAAAAGAGAGCGTGCACGCGCGCGAGACGAGAGAGAGTCTAGTAAGAGAGAGACACAAGATAGAGAGTGAGAGAGAGATAGAGGGCAAGATTCTTATGAGAGAGAGAGCTTGTAAGAGAGTCTAATAAGAGAGAGACACGAGAAGAGAGTGAGAGAGGTGGACATAGAGAGACGAAAGAGAGACAAGAGATTGTAATGAGAAAAAAGAGAGCGTGCACGCACAAGAGAGACGAGAGAGAGCGAGACACAACTTATGAGAGAGAGCTTGTGAGAGACTAATAAAAGAGAGACATGACAAAGAGAGTGACAGCGAGCGAGAGTCTCATGAGAAAGACGACAGAGAGGGGCGACATAAAGGGAGAAAGAGAGAGAGACAACACAGATTCTAAAAAGAGAGAGAGCGAGACAAGGGAAAGATAGAGCGATGAGAGAGTGAGAGAGTGAGAGAGTGAGAGAGAGCAGAGCCAGGCAGCACCATTCATATTAAGCTGCCGGCGCAAAGCATGGCTGCATGTTTGAGCTCCGTGCCTGTGAGAGAGAGGGCCAGATTTTGATGAGGCAGCCAGGCAGGCAGTGAAAAAGCTGAGCCTTGGAGCGAGAGAAAGCGACGCAGGTGGAAGACGGCAAGCAGCGCGCGCACACAGAGGGAGAGGAACAGCAGGAGAGAGAGGTTGAAGATGTGGAGAGAAAGGGAGTGTATTGTGCAACGTGTTGGTTTCTTAGCCAACACACACAGACCACCATCAGTAACCAACGCATCACCATCTACAGTCCATTAAGACACTTCTCCACTACAAAGAAACTCAAGACACAGTTCGGCACATCTCAGTTAAGTTTAGTTCAGTTAACGGGGAACGTGTTTCCACTGTTCTTAACACGGCCATGAGGGGGTGCTGTCTAGTTTTTAAAAACTAGGCACCACAGGCAGTGCTCACCCCCACCCCTGTGCGTGTGACACCCCTCCCCATTAACACATTAATTCACAACACTGCCGGCTGTGTGCTGTGGCCGCTGTAAGGGTGTAGGGGAGATAAAGGTGTCGGCCCCCTACTGGTGCCTGCCTTTGTTCTATTGGTGCCTGCCAGACTGGGGAGGAGGGGGGGCACACAGACCCCTCATGTGATTGACCGGCCACTTTGACCGGTCACCCCCGTCGGAGGGTGACCATTGGCGACCAGCAAAAGTGGCCATGGGCGGCCAGATTCTGGACCCACAACTGAGTGGGTCCTGAAACCTGGCCTGGCCTGGCAGTTTTGCGCTCGTGAAGAAGCGTTTTTCCAGGTGGATGTGCATGTGAACTGTACCGTGCTGGCCTTAAATAAGCCAGTGGAAAAGAAGCTACATGACACTTCCACACCAAGCTCAGGACTTAAGTTGGAGGGACAGAACAGCAGCTCCCACCAGGGCCTCCACTTCAATCGCTCCAATCCCTATGTACAAGATAATATCCTGTGTTCTTGGGAGACTTGACCATGTTCATGATTGTATATCCCTGAAACAAGGAGCATCAGGGATGTAATGGTTTTGCCTGGCCACCACAAAAACAAAAAACAAGCAAACAAAAAAAACGTGTGAAATAATTAAAACTCATCTATTCTGCCTTCTTCAGCAAAAGTGTATATTTTTATTGCATTGTTTTTCTGTCTATTGTGCTTTTAAAGTTTATATAATTATTCCAATGTGTTTTATTGTTTGAGCTTGCGGTCCATTGTATTTATTATTCCAGAGTACTTATACTTAAATAGTATTTTTTTTCCAGTGTACGCGCCGTTTGTCATCTTTATTGGATAGGATTTGAAAACTGGGCTGTAGAGATCGGATGTAGACATTGCAGACAATCCGACAAGGGGAGGAGAACTCAGGGCACCACGGACGCCGAGATAGACGCAGATCCATTAACATGAATCGGGGGCGGCGTTAGGTGCGGTGTCCATAAGCACTCCGCCAACGACATCCTTGGCAGCACTGTGTTTTAAATGTCCTCTAGAATCCAGGGCTTTGAACCGATTCAAGGAACGAAAACCAGGGAACAGAAACAAAACGGGAAACGTTATTATTTTTTATGTTCTGGAACAGGAACACTTATTTAAAAATAATGGTAACTGGCTAATACCGGTTTTATTTCGTTCCTCAAGGGAGTGTAAAACAAGAGTATTTATAAAATCTATGATGCAGTAGTGAAGTATGAATCGTCGTGGGACTCTCTGTAACATGTTGTTGTGATTTCGCCCTGTCACGGAACGAGAACTTGGCTGTAGAGCAGTATACCAGTAACGGGTCTCTATAGCAAGTCGTTGTGGGTTTGCCCCAACATATATTATATACCATTAAACAGCTGTCAGGAACTAAATTCACCGTTCCGGGAACAGTATTTTATTGGTGGAACCGGAACCATAACCGGAAACGTTATAATTGGGTTTCTGTTCGGAACGAACCGATTGGAGAAAAGATATTGGTTCAAAGCCCTGGTAGAATCTAAATAAAGTTTGAGCTGAGACGAGTTGTTATAATTCACCAAATTTCTGAAGGCAGGCATCAAGTCAATGTCACGACTTTGTTCGGTTGCTTTTCAGCTCACTACTAAAAAAAGGAGCTTCCTTTCTTTTCCTATTGGTAATACTTCGGCTGATTGCTCACCCACAGTCTGGTTTTCGCCCCACCCTTCGGCAGCGCTCCATCTCCTCCCTGCCTTTGAGGTGCGTGTGCGCCCCCCCCC
>OMKY01209465.1:0-10421 GCA_900302395.1 Bregmaceros cantori | reverse complement strand
TCCGATCTATAATTATATTTTATAATCATTTTGACGGTGCCAATTCTAGTGTCCGAAATCTTGGCCGTTGCTGTTGAGTGCACTATAATTGAGTGCACTATATGGGGGGTAGGGAGCGATTTCAGACACAGCCTGAATATTTATTAGACCTGCACAGAGCCCGCCTTAACAGGGCTCTGATGGGTGAGAGGATATAAAACTGAAGTTCTGATTGGTTGATTCTAATTCATCCCGACCAAAAGCGCAGAGCGATGAGCACGCGCACAAATACACACGTCTCTGTGGCTCGCCCTGCGAGCTAGCGCCGTTCGAATCCCAAAAACGATCTGCTTATTTTATTAGGGTTAGGTTAGGATTAGGGTTGGGTTACGTTAATCTTAGGGGTTACAGTTAGGTTAAGGTTAGGATTCGATTACGTTAATCTTAGGGGTTAGGTTAAGGATTGGTTTAGGCGTTAGGATTAGGGTTAAGGTTAAGGTTAGCTAAAAGTTTAGGTTAGGCGTATGTAGTAAGAGGTTAGGGTTAAAGTTGGATAGGTTAGGGATTGGGGCTAGGTACCCTTTCAAAATGAGCGGTTCGTTTTCGGGATTTGCACCTTACATCACAGAAAATAATACGCCAGAATTATCCGATTTAACGTCTACCCTTGCACTGTCAGCCGCCTCTGCCCGGCGAACTTCTCGGAACGGGGGACACTGAAATGCACCTGAGCGGTTCCTTCTACCACTGCTGGTAAAAGTTTCACCCAGAGGGAAAACGAGCAACACAATCTCATCCATCGCCTTCTCTCAAACTGTGCAGCGGAGCAGACAGAACTCGGCACTCAACTTACAGCTCAAGTCGTCTTGCACGTTGAACAATTGCTTCTTTCACATGAATCATAATGGTGTCCATTACTACCTTTGCACTCTTCATGCATATCACTCAAGGGGAAAGGTACTATTTCGCAGGGCTCCGAACCGGTTCAAGGAACGAAAACCAGAAAGGAACGGAATTTTGCAGAATTTTATGAGGAGCGGAAACGGAACATTATGAAATCCACAAAACCGGTTACATTTTTTTTCTTCGTTCTCTATCTATTTTAACATATCCTATGTCTGGGAGACTATTTCCGTCCACTTTCACTGTCAGTCGTCAAGCCCCATGTATCTGGGGCTCCATCTTGTGGACAGACGAGGAAGTGAATGTAATGGTGTTTTAAACCCGGTTTTCACGTTAATACAGTTGCACTGAAGTCCATCAAATATATTCTGTATAAACCTATATCTAAATGTAACATTGCACGATACAAGGAACCTTGACAACAAACTGCATTCTTGCGTTCTGAACCAGTTCAGGACCGATATTTTGTTGGCGGAACGGTTCCGAGAACAACAACATTAAATATAGACCTGCCTGAACCGCTCAGAACAGAACGTCTAAAAAATGATTTTATTTTCAAGCCCTGCTATTTAGTCACGCATACATACATGTACAGTGAGATCCCTGAGGAGCGGTAGGCAGCCATGTGCGCAGCGCCCAGGGGCCAACTCCAGATTCTGTTGTTTTTGGTGGTGGGGAAAACCGCGATGCCCGGAGGAAACCCACACAGACATGGGGAGAACATGTAAACGGTCCGCAATTCCACATCATCTGCTGCCAAAGTGTCACATGCTTTGGAGAATTATTTTCATTCAGACGGCGTTGCAGCCACAACAGTGAAAATCTGGCCGGCGCGCCCCCAACGCTACGCCGTTAAAATGCTGCCCTGTAAGCAGAGATGGAAAATCCAGCTCCAGAAAGTAAAAGTCCTGCCACATTTTGACTTCTACTCAGCGTAGAAGTGCACTGCAAACAGGTGTCACTGATTAGCAGATCAACCCAACTGAAGTGCTTCTCTAATTAGGAGCAGCTGATATTTTCAGTGCACAGGTAGAAGCCAAAACATGGCAGGATTTTTACTTTCTGGAACTGGATTTGCTATCTCGGCTGCAAGTGCGAGAAGTGCCCACGGTTCTACACGTTGGAAGTGGACGATCTGCCGCCTTCATTTTGGCACTTTTTTTAAAAAGATTTTTTTTGCCATTTTCTCATTTGATTGACAACGATGGTGTGAGAGAGCGGGGACTCGCTGACGTGCAATATATGATGGTGAGGGGGGACCGGCGCTGCGTGTGCTGTGCTCTAAGCTGCAGCAACATGATTATGTATTGGGCTGGCTTAGACCCGCTGCACCACAGGGCCAGGCTAAACACTAGAAATAGTTGGAACAGTCTACGTTGTAATCACTTGATCACGATCTATTGTCCGAGTCTTATTTGAAGTTGCACACAAAATGCTCGGCTTTATAGCTCAATTGTATGCCATATATATATATCAAGGTATAAATACAAATCTCTTTTCAAAGTAGCGAAATAAACTAAATCATAATAAACCACTAACTAGTTCTAAATCATAATAAACCACTAACTAGTTCTAAATCAATCATTCATGACCGATCTAGTAAATCACATTCAGAGACATTCGCAGATATGTATGAAAAGCATGACCACGGTGTTTGTTATATTGGTCGTTGTTTTTTGTTGTGTGTAAATAATACGTCACATGTACAGTTAAGAGTTGCGAATCGGGCAAGATTGCTCGCCGTGTTTGCCGTGATTTCGGCCTGAAGTTGAAACAAAAAAAACACTGAACACTTTTTCGCTGTGGTTCGTTAGATTTGTATCTGGGGGAGTTTCATGTTTTCACGTGCACATTTTCGTTGATGTTTGTGATGTGAGACATCCATTTAAGTTTTTTCTTGGGTTTACTTACGGAATTACCAAAAATTAATTTCAAAGTCACAAGAAGCAGGGAAGACATCGCCCACAAAACAAAGTGAATGCATGGAAGAGCATTTCTGAAACAAGGTCCCCGTTAAAATTGGATAATTCTGGCATATTTTGCCATTATGTAAAGTTTGAATCCCAAAAATGATCCGCTTATTTTGTTAGGATTAGGGTTAAGGTTGGGTTACGTTAACGTTAGGGGGTTAGGGTTAAGATTAAGGTTAGGCAAAAGGTTAGGTCAAGGTTAGGGTTGGGTTAGGGGTTTGTAGTACGAGGTTAGGGTTAAAGTTGGGGGATAGGCTAGGGATTGGGGCTAGGGTTTTGTACCCTTTCAAAATGTACGGATCATTTTCGGGATTCGCACCTTTCATCACGGAAAATAATACGGCAGAATTATCCGATTTGACGTCTATTATCTGAAAAACTTCACTACAGTACGATTTATTCCTGGCTTGCAACGGTTGCTGAAAAAGGTCTATTGTGAGAAATCCCCAGACAATATGTGAACAACATTCAGGGTGCTCTCTAAACCTTGATGCAATTCAAACGCTGTTCAGGAAATTTGTGCGAAATCTACAAATGTGTGGTTGATAGATTGACTCTGGTACAAATGTAACTCATCACAGTATGAACTGATCTGCAGGGATTATTGTGGCTGTTGAGTGTGTGAGTTGAACTATAAAGCACAACAGAAGTTTTTTTTTCTTTCTTTTTGATGATTCTGTGATACAGCACAATTTTTACCTCGTTTTCACTATGGGGTCGAGGACGGTACGAGTTAGTACTTAGTAAGTACTTATTTTAACCTTTCCAACTTTCCGTTACCATGAAGTGGTTACCGTTCCTAGGTCACCTACCGGCAGAGATGGCAAAAGTACCCAGATTACTTACTTGAGTAAGAGTAAAATACATTTGTAAAAAAAACTCGTAAGACTACAAAGTACTGATCCAAATATGTACTTGAGTAAAGTAAAGAGTACAGGCTGAGAAATATACACAAAAAAGTATTTTTGAAAGTAAAAAGTACATGCTCTAAAATGTACTCAAAAGTAGGGCTGCAACTAACGATTATTTCAATAGTCGATTAGTTGCCGATTATTGATACGATTAATCGACTAATCGGCCGGATATTTTTCCTTAGAAAATCCCCAAAATATTCACTTTGACACAGAAATGAATCTTGTCGAATTGAAATGTAGTGAATTTTGGTTAGCCAACAAATGTACAATTTAGTCACAAAGTCATAACGATTCATTTCTATGCTAATATTTTGATGTTTTCAATAGAGTAATTATTGTTTTTAATTTTCAGAAATTAATATCAAATTTGTGTAGACCAGTAGGTGGTTGTGTCAGTGTCACCCAAAAACTGCTGAAGATAACAATTTGATTCCTTGTTGCCCTACTCAAAAGTATTAAGTACTAAAAATAAATTTGAATGTTTTTTTAATGTTAGTAATTCAAACTTGTACTTGTTACTTGCCATCTCTGCCTACCGCCCCTTTTTGGTAACAGAACCTATGCTTTGTGGGAGGAGCCAGAACAGCAAACTGCTGATTGGTCGTTAATCATAATAAACCTGAGGAAACTGCTTTCATTACGTTTATCAAAATTAAAAGCGCCATCAGAAGTACAGACAATATCATGTGAGCAGTTTAACCTTGTATAAATATTGAAAGTCAAAATCCTACTTGAAGTTAGTGATCATGTTCTTTTGGACCAATAGGCTGACTGCTTTTACTAGAAATTCCAAAATGAATGAGACAATGGAACTGGTTGAACGGATTAAGTCATGCGTTTGTGGGTCACAGATCCACACGATGGGTGAGGAATAGCACACCGCAAGTTACAATTTTTAAATAACCCTGTAGGTGTGCTCCTACTATATAGACATGTTGTAAAATAGCCAAATAGACAGCAAGTAAATGACTTCGGAAGTACCCCCCAAACTAGTCTATTCGAAGACTATGCTCGAAGGGCTGTTAATCAGAAAAAGGTACTGTAAAGGGTGTACTCACTGATGTGTACTGTGTATAGTCACGCAAATGCGTTTATCATGGGGTTACATTGCACAAAATGTTGAACCCAACTGTAGATACTGTAACAAACTGAGGATTTCTGTACAGGGCTGTTTAACGTGTGTTGGAAGTGGATGTGTGACCGAAGGGACATAAAACCTTATTTTATATCTGCTGGTGTGGTTTACATTCTTGGCGCAACCGTATCTTTGCTCAGCTGTCATTTAGTATTATCATTTGTGGCGGTGAAAGAAATTGCATTTGGTGAACCAAAGGTGGTATAACTGGTCATATCGGGTTAATAGCAAACTTGAGTGATGTTTCTAACAATGGTGCCGAGAGCGCACGCCCCGAGACAAGGCCGTCTCAGCCCGTCCTGGTCAGTCACAGCTTTGTTAGAAACATTCACATATTGGAAAACGAATGCAATTGGTTTGTCATACTAGTGATGCACGATAACATAACTTTCGTCTCAGGGCCAATACCTTCAAATGTTCATATTTATATCATTTATCATCTATAACAATAAGTAAATAACCAACAACTTTGTTCGAATGCTGACAGGGCTAACAGCGGACGTCCATAGGTCTGGATAAGCGCCGGTTTAAACTCGCCGAGTGGAGTGAAAGCATCGTCGCCTTCCGCCACCGTAAAGAACGCCCCTACAGGGGAAGCCATGTTTGTTTACATGCTATTCTAGTCACTCATTGGCTGCATGCATGTCACGTGCCACTGCACGATGACGTGCCGTCGTTTTTTTTTTTTAAAAGCTACTTTTGAACGCAGTTTCTGCGTGCGCCGTTGATTAATTATCAGCCATTTTAATCAGGCCGATCAAAAATAAGCCCAAAATCGGCCGATATTGTCGGGTACTGATAATTGTGCATCTACATCATACCCTCAACAAACCGAAACTTGAATTAAAGGCAAATAGACACAAAATAAAAAAAGCTGGGTTTATTTTACAATTAGAATGCAATAAAACTGCATTTCAAAATGTCCCAAGCAAGTCTTCTGTACAGCGATCTCAAAATCCTTAAAAACTTTGAAACTACTTAAATTAAAAAAAAAGGTTTCCTCTGCGAAATTAAGGCGATGCAGAGGTTTCATCTTCATCGCCTTCATCCTCATCCACGTCGAGGGCGATCTCCTTCAGAGCCTCCAGGTTCTCCGGACACTTCCCCGTCAGCCTCTGAAAAGAGGAGAAGTCGTGATCCAGCCCAATCACCAGTAAAGTGTTCAGCATAGTTTAAAATGACAGCTCTAGCCAACTTGTCTGCAGAACTCATCATGCAATAGAATTACAAAAATAAAGACCAGTTTTTTAGAACAGAAGCTTAGAAAAAGAGTTGACGTTTAAAGGCCCAATCACAGCTCACGTAAACTACAGATAGTACGTAGAGAGAACCGTGTGAAATCCTCTCTGTACTTAAATTGACATGGATCTGGGGACCTTATGATGACGTGTGAACGGAACAATACTGGGTCTAGAGTATAAACAGCTGTTGCACACGGTAACGTAAAAGACTGAGGTATGAAGGGGGAAACGTGTGGAACGCACGTAATTGGCCACACGTAGGCTATGAATCGGCCTTAAGACTTTTCTTAAGTCACATTTGCAACGAGAGTTACTGGTAATCTTTAGCTGAAGTTAAAGCATTTTATTTGGCAGAAGCTTATTTAGTCAATTGCTCCTTGCTTGGAGAACTCAATGATAGAAATAGTGATGCTTCCAGTTTATAACTGACTGCTTTTACTTTTAAGAAGTAATTCCAATTTGGGTCAAATGTTGGAAAAACTTTAATGTCACAAATGCCCATGTTTAAACAAACCAAGTAAAATCCCATGTTTATAATATTTTACTTACCTCGATCATATCAGCCATGTACTGAACATGCTCCGCCAGCTCCTTCAGCTCTTCATTCTCAGTCTTCAGCTGAGAGATCTGCTCATCTTTGGAGTCCAGGTCTTTGTGAAGCTGTTGGAACAGACGTGGAAATTTACTTCCCAGATCTTTGGCCATGGATGCAGAACGAACACATGAATGTTATAACTAGTGACCAATAGTTGAACTAGAGATGCACGATTATTATCGGTACCCGGTATATCGGCCGATTTGGGCTTATTTTGATTGGCCTGATCATATTTTCCTGATAAAATTTTGACACAATCATTGCGCAGCGGCATGTGACATGCATGCAGCCAATGAGTGAAAAGTATACAGTAAACAAACATGCTTCCCCTGTATGGGTGTTCTTTAGACGAGGCTTTCACTCCACGGGTTTAAAACAGCGCATATCGAGACAGACATCTGGACTTTAAGAGTCCAGATGTCTGTTTAACAGACCTATGCACGTCCGATGTTAGACTTGACATGCTGCCAGGGCTAACGGTGTCAAAGTTGTTGTGACACCAAGTCAAAGGCACTACCCTTGTTCTGGTTGAGGAATTGAACACTGAGCCACAACCGTTAGCTTGTCAATCAGTTTGACCTGGAAACGTGGCGATTTCCACAATCAAGAAACTCAAGCCGAACTTCTGCTTGGGGTTTAAATGGGGGCTATGGACGACTTCGGTCTCTGAACGTCACTTCCGGTGTCATTTCCTTGCCGTGCATTTCGCCATTTTTTCCACATGTCGGTTGGAGCGCACACCTACAGGGTTATTTAAAATTTGTGGTGGTAACGTGCGGTGTGCATTCCTCACCCAAATGTTATCGCGCAGATCTGTGACCCACAGACGCATGACTTAATCAGTTCAAGCCGCTCCATTGTCGTTCCTATTGGAAGTACTAGATTAGATTAAGATTAGATGTGAATGCCAGCATGTCACCTTCTCGTTCTCCTGCAATGCGTTGTAGAGTGCCCGCCGCCTTTCGTCAGCAACTTCTTTCCAGTAAGTTGACGGGGGAATTTCTGAAAGTAAATGTACAATCTTCAATCTGCTTGATGATCCAAACAGCTAGTAGTAAAGGCAGGTGGATAAAGTTTGCACAAAACTACCTGCGGTGAATATTTAATATTGTAGATGGGGTTCAGTCACTTTTTTTGCTCCCGATCTTTTAATTTTAAGAATCAGCCGATCCTCGGTACAGCGTCCTGATACAGAGGCCGGATCCTGCAATAATAGTACCCAAGCTATTTGGCACAATTGTCAATTTCAATAATAGTCAAATAATGAACAATCATTTGGCATGCTCCCAACTGGTTTACCAATCCTGATCAGGACAAAAAAAAAAAAAAAAAAAATTTACAGGTCCCGATCCTTGGAAAATAGTCTGGGGCTGCAACTAACGATTTATTAATTGGCCATTTTTACTGACGATTAAGCAGTCTGTTTTTCATTTAAAAAATGACACGATTATTAGAATTAGTCATTATGATAGTGAAACTGATGATTACTAAAAGTTTGCACTATAAACGTTTTGCCATCTCCACATATCGCCATTTTTAATGGAAATGTTAAATGTAGGCCTACTCTACCAACTTAGAACATAGGTTTTCCACCCAAACTAACTTGTTATACGTGTTGCTGTGGGGTTAACATTGTCCAGTATCTACAAAAATTGGCGGGGCCATGACACTGGGAATGGAGACTGGCATTGGGAACAACACATATTCAACATGTTTGAGCGGAGAATGGGCCAAACAAGGAAACGATTAAATCGATCATCAAATTAGTTGCCGATTATTCCAGTAATCAATTAATCGGCTGCAGCTCTTAAAAAAAAAAAAAAAAAACTGAACGGCCCCTGGTCTGAGGATCGGCATAATTGTAGAGTGATAACATGACATCTTAGGATCTCATTTTATGAAGATATATTTTTTTTAACCAAAATTCTATTCCTTCATACATGTGGGCTACAACCTTGACCATATCGAGTTATTACACTTGGCTTCAGATGTTCAATGTTATGCATCAAGTCAACAGACATTAGTGACAAATGCAAAGTTAAGAACATCCAACACCATGATGAAATTTGCACCAGACAGGGCAAATATAAATATTATGTTAATAGTTGACTAATTTGTTCAATACGTTACTTTCAAAGATTCCCAAAATAGCCACAGCGACATAGAAATTATTCGTGTCAACTTTAGGTCATTAAATCCAGCAAAGGTACAACAATTTAGCACAAACGCATTACATTTATGCGAATATTTTTATGGTTTCTTTTTGGATCAATAATGTTGAATATTCATATTCTGGATTTCCAGCAATATCAAATTCGTCCAAACCAAAAGGTGGTGGTGTCGGCAAAAAAATAAAATCCAGAACAATGATTCAACTCTGAACAATGAATACAATCTCTAATCACCAGAGTTGCGGCCTTACTGATTAGTTAGCATTTAGCATTTTCCGATCGTACACCACAAGGTCAGTGTATCAAATTTACAACAAGGTCAGTGTATCAAATTTACAACAATCTGTGCGGGAAGCCATGTAAAATACGAAACTACTATTAAAATACTACTTCAATGAAAATTCGCAAAGATGAGAAGAGATGGTCTCACTGGTGGATGACGGTTAAACTCAAGTTCTGCATTTGTGGTGTTTAAACGTCCTTAGAATGACGATTTTAGGGGTGAAAAAGATACAATATAATTCAAGTTCTACCTCATTTGAAACAATTGATTGGATGAAAGGAAAACAGCCGTACCTCGGACCATCAGCTCATAAGCTTCGTTGGAGACGCTGTCGGGAGCCGCCTCAGTCTGGGTCGATTTCACTTCAGCCTTGACACGTTTGGACCCGGTCTCTGCTTCTGACCACTGTTTCCTCTTCGGTATCGCCTTCCCTGCCTGATGAACACAAACCTGTTTAACAGCCGTCTGCAACGAGGAAGGAACTATTCAATTAGCATTTTAACCACCAATTAACCCCGTAATGCCCAGGCCTGGAACAGGCTCCCTTTTAGGTGATTTACCATGTGTCAAATAACCATGGATAAAAACAAAATCATTGCTAAACACATTTTGGCTCCGTTTTTCAAACTAGCATAGCTATCACTCAAAAACCTTGCAGAAAAATCCTTGGCCTTTATAGTGTAGTAGTTTTAGAATGAAACAAGGAAAAAAAAAATTCCCATGTGAATTTTATGAAATGCACTGTAGATTTTTAACTATATGAAAATCATTATAGAAGTTTACATTTAAGTGGGGAAGATATATGACCGGTGCCCTAACCCTAATGACAAAGTGAAAAGTGAGTGAGGCAACGCTACCTTGTGGTTGTAGTTGGCCACTGGCTGCTGAAGTACCTGGAGGGACTTTCGGCTGGTGTCCATAATGGAGTGGAGAGGCTTCTTGAAGAAAGTCTAATTAAAAACAAAAAAAAGACACACCATTACACCCCAATGTCTTTTCAGTAGTTTCCATTTCACATAAACAGTGAACTGGTAACTAGGTCGCTTCTATAGCCCATAACTTGTCGAGGGGTGCCGCGTAAAAGAATTCTGGCGTACTTTGCTGTTATGTTATTTGTTTTAAATAACACATCGTTGGATGGCTTGTACAACTGTCTTTAATAACTATAACTTGTCACAGAACATTTCTACAACATGCGTGCATCGGTGTGTGTCGATCTCTAGCGTCGTA
>OMKY01209462.1:0-20860 GCA_900302395.1 Bregmaceros cantori | reverse complement strand
GGTGGGGGGCCGGTCCACCCAGACCCCAAACAACAGCTAAAATTATTGAGAGACAGGAAATTGAAAAATGTCCGCAATGTCGATTCCAACTGTCATGACCCCTCGTTGTCTGTTCTGCAACAAACGGGCAGCAGCTGTCAGCAACTTTGAGTGATCAATTATTTTTCCGACGCAACTACTTAATAGTTTTTATTGTTAAAAGTGGGGTAAAGGAAAATCTTCATATTTCATCTGGTTTTACTCTCTTTGTCTACTAATAGAAGTAAAATACAGTATTCTAAAAGTGACACAATTTTACAGATTTAAAAAAGGTAACGCATGCTGCCCAGTAGCTCAGTCGGTTAGGCAGTGCACTGGAAAGCACGCATATGCCTTAATGGTGCGGTGCGACGGTGGTTCGAATCCCACCACCGACGTATTTCCCGCATGTGTACCCCTCTTCAACTGTTTCCACCCTGAATGGGCTGGAAAAAACATTTTAAATAAAGGTAACACTTTATTTTCCGCTACACTTATTAACATGTAATTACGTGGTAACTAACTGGGAACTACAAGGTAGTAATCAATATTTACCAAGTAATTACATGCTAGTTATGCTGTTACTTCGACCAGCTAATTGTATGGTGGTTGTCAAGATATTACTTGTTATATCCTGATGTTTGCCAATATATCAACTAGTAATAACCTGGTAGTAACAGCATAGCCATGATGTAATTGCTCAAATATTGATTACTCCCTTCTAGTTACAGGTAGGTACCACTAGTAATTACCAAGTAATAACCTGGTAGTAACAGCATAACTACCATGTAATTACTTGGTAAATAACCCTATACATGTATTAGGGGCGATTACGTCACTTGTGTTCTAGTCCGCTTCCAAACGCATCGCATTGGTTGCAGAGGAGCTCATTATACGTAGTAGGAGCGGCCTCGAATGTCAACAGCCGCTCCCCGTTCACATGTCGGCCTGCGCAACTGCGCACACCAGCACGTTCCATTAAGCTTCAAGTTGGAGCCTCCATGTGGCCACCCCAGCATATTTTAGGTAACTTGAATGGAACCTGAATGTTAATGTAGTGAACACACTTTTGTCCTGTCCGGGAATGCAGTCGATGGTCTTAATGTCCAACAGCAGCAATGAAGACGGCGTCTTTTCGTCTCGTCGGATTGCGGTAACTTAGGGTTCCATTTGGGGTAACGAAAGAAATGTAACTGTGATGATGCTCCTCAGCCTTTAGTGCCGCGATTCCCAGGCATGTCGGCTTTCGGCAGCGCTTGTGCACCATGTGCGTGTAAGAATGTAAACAATGGCACGTGTATCCATGCAAATCCTGCTCACTGGGGCAGATTTTTGGATGTGTGTGACGTCACAATCTGTTTCCCCATTGCGTCAAAGTGAGATGCATTCCTTGCGATTCAGACATGCCCCAAGGAAAGGGCTTTGTAGAAGAGATGACTGTTGACACAAATACATGCTTCGGCTGTACCTGTACAAGTTCTTAGCTATAGCACATATGAAGTTTGAAATAGGCGCTAAATGAAGTCAATCAACAGACAGAGGAGTATTACTGGAGTAAAGCAGTGAATGCGTTATATAGGGTGGATTGCCCTAATGTGGGCCACTGCCTAATGTGGGCCACCTAAGCTCTGGTGGCTCTTGCTCCTCCCTAAACTAATGAATGTCAGTGAAACTGTGTTAAAAGCAAACTATGATCATGTGTTTAACATTAAGTTCAACTGTTCAACACTACATTTCACGGTCGGTCATTAGGCAACTGACTGTCCCACATTAGGAACTTTACAAAATGCCCCACTTTACGGCAATCCACCCAATATAATAGACCTTCACCAGGCTTCAACTGGAGTATATGTAATCTCACGTCTATTATAATATGTGTGTCTGTGTGTGTTTGTGTGCATGCACGTGCTCGCGCCTCATTTCATCGAGGTCTTTTCCATTTGCTCCTCTCTGACGGACAGGACGGGTTCAAAGGGAGACGCTTTTCTGACACCGCTTGTGATCGTGGCGGTCGCCGCCTTTATCCGCGCCGTGTGCATTAGCACGTAAATGAGGCTTGCGCTGACGGTCTGGTGGGGCTGCGTCGGCGCGCTGGCAGGGGTACGCAGCACAGGGGTGTCGGGGATGTGCGCGCGTGCGCTCAGTGTAAACAGGAGTTGCACCGTTATCACGGCCAGACAGATTGCCGACGTACGAACACCTTCACTGAGTCATTAGCATTCAAAAGCAGGGCTAAGTGTTTGACACTGACTCTATTTATACGCCGTTTTTTTTTTCCGCCTCCCTTCCTGCTTCTTGCCTCCAGGGAGTGTAAATGAAAAATATCTCAGACATTAGTTACCGCCAGATCAACTTGTTGACTGAAGTTATGGATTTAAATTTGCGAAAATTCCAATTTGCTAATTGGACTGTAAAGTAAGCCGTTGAGCTGTGTGTGTGTGTGTGTGCTTTGACTGTCCCAAACTTTTTTCCTCGCTGTTTGAGAAAACAACAATTAAAGAGTTTCCAGTAATGTGCAGGAGTGTTGCCAAACTAATTTCATCAGCAGCAAATCTAGAGCAGGGCTAGAGGAGAGTGCTAACGCAATGCGCGACATGTCCCGGCTAATTAGCAGACGTGTTGCATTTGTGTGCGTGTTGCAGGAGCGTGCGAGTGTGTACTTGCGTGTAAGCACATGCTACACCGTCTTCTCAGGCCACTGCCAAACCCCATTCCACACACCCCACCCTTTACCCTCGCTCCAAAAAAACCTCTATTGTGAATAAAGCTTATCGCATGGGAGAGAGAGAACTGGCAGGCTCTTAAAAGGTATTATAAATGTGGCCCACCGTCTTCTGTGTGCGTCCGTTTATGTGTGTGTGTGTGTGTCTGCGTGTATGTTCAAGTGTGTCTGTGTGACGCAGGGTCTCAGCATGAAAGAGAGGCTGGGAAGGGATTTTGAGGGGTGTAGTGCGCTTGGGGAACCAGAAGAGGGGACAGGACGCATCGGTTCCCTGTCAGGAGGAAGTCTTTGTTTAGTCCAGATCGCCCGAGGAATCTTAATTTCTAGCGTTCTTCCTAGCATGTCAGCAGATAAATGGGGCCGACCTTCTGACAGAGTTGAGATTGCTTGTAGCCCTCTTAAAGTGTTGAGATGGGGAAAAGAGTAACAATCAGGGCTTGAAAATGAAATAATTTTCAAAAGTTCCCAACGGTTCAGGCAGGCCTATGTTTAACGTTTTCGTTTTCAAACCGTTCCATCATGAAAATATTGGTCCTGAACCATTTCGGAACGCAAGAATTTTGTTCACGCTTAAAGTTACTTATATTGTGCAGTGTTAAGTTTAGTTAATGTTCATCCAAAAAATATTTGGTGGACTTTCAAACTTCAGTGCAACTGTATTAACGTGAAAACCATTACATTTGCTTCCTCTTCTGTCCAGAGCCCCAGATGCATGGGGCTTGATGACTGAGAGTAAAAGTTGGATGGATGCACAACCGGAAATAGTCACCCAGATTTAGGATATGTTCAAATACGTAGAGAACGGTAAAAAAAGCTTTTAAACCGGTATTGTGGATTTCATAATGTTCCGTTACTGTTTTGGAACAGTTGAGTAATTTTTTTTTTTTTGCTTCCGCTGCTCCTCGTAAAATTTTGTAAAATTCTGTTCATTTTCGTTTTTCATTTTCATTCCATGAACCGATTCGGAGCTCTGGTAACGATGCTTTGCAGGCTTTGTGATTGGAATGAGCAAAAAGAGTAAAAGGGTGCTTGAAGGGCACTATGAAACCTGTATATTGTTCATAGCGCTGTGATCTTTCACAGACATAGCATGTATATAATATTGTGAAATAACTTATTCAAGTCTTAACGGTAGGCTCTCGCCAACTTCTCCAATTGGGCAGTGCGGATCTGTGCCCCAACGCATGATTCAACAATCAGCCCAAGCCGTTCCATTTACTCATTTTTGTTGGAGTCACTGAGGGAAGCAGCCAACCGATTGGTCCAGACCACATCGGTGAGTAACTTCACGTCGGATTTTGACTGTATTTCATCAATATTTATGCAAAGCGGTGAGCGAAGTGGGGTGGATAATGTGTAATTGGTCAAAGAGCGGCCTCTAGTGATCGGACTTTTAACTGGTGTGCATATTGTGTGACAAATTCAGCCACTTCGGTCCACTACGATTGCTTTACACAGGCAAGATGGCGGAACAACACTACACTCGTCTATAAGCGCTAGAGGTAAGTGGTAGGGATAACGGCAATTATAAGACAGGAGGTTCGGGACACACCCTATGGGTTATAATAGCAGATCCCTATCCTGAAGTATCTGATTGAGTGGACATCAAACAGTACTGCCAGCTCTTTAGCATTCCCCAGCAGGACTCTTCATGTCCATTCTGCCCCTAGAGCACTATTGTCCCCATTCATAAGACCAGCAGCTCCCACTCACTAGTCTAATCAACCCATTATACCTGTAGGCCCACAGCAGCTCCTGGGCATTCAGACCTCAATGTTTATTGCACTTTGAAAGCACCGGTTTAAATTGCCTCTGAGACCCTTTAAAAGTACGGTACGTCCGCCCTGAATTCAGTCACATATGCAAAATCAGTCACTACACGGCTTGGCATTTTGGTGGTATCACGTACGGTGAAGTGTACGTACGTTTAGGTCATATACTTTACCACGTAACTTCCATTATATAGGGGTGATTACAACAACGTAGTTAGGCTGCCGATTGATAGTGTAGTACCATGGATACATCAATAATAGGAGACTTTTAAACGGACAGCGTTATGCAAATATCGCTCTCTGCCTGTTTGTTTGACCCCGGCGATACCGCCATAATGTCTGCCGCCACCAAGCTGTGAGGTCACACGTGAAACAGCCCTATTGATCAGTGTACCTCTATTATTGACATATTCTTCTAAAAATGTGATAGTAGTTTTAAAACGAATGGACTTGTGAACCTTCTTAAAAAGAAAAATATCATCAAAATTCTTCGAAGGAGTACATGGGACAAACAAAACATGAAATGTGTGGGTTTTTTTATCAAAATGCTTTGTATCAATCACTAAATGCATGATAACATGTTGCATTTCGATACAGCATCCAATGCAGAATTTCAATGCATAGTCAAGAGACCAACAATAAGTTAAACATTTACAAACATTTGTTATCTGCGCCGGGGCTACACCCTGGAAACAGGTTATGTTTTTGGTCACGTTGGTTTGTCTGTCTGTGTGTCTGCCACCAGGATAACTGAAAAAGTTGTGCACGGATCTGGATGAAATTCTTTAGAGTTGTTTGAAATGACCAACGGAAGAATTGATTACATTTTGGTGCATTCCTGTAGCCTATAAGTAACATAATCATACTTAATCACCAACTTACCCATAGATCATTTCTGTAGCCTATAAGTAACATAATCATACTTAATCACCAACTTACCCATAGATCGCTGGACGCTTACCGAGGTCGCACTGGCCACTGGGAAATGTAGTTGCACTTGCATTGATAATGGGTTGCCATACATACTGCTGGCACTAAAAGTGCTATTTTTTTGTAGCACTACGGCGCAGGTTTGCAATCTCTGAGTGCTTCTAGTTCTTAATGTATTAATCTATTGTGGTGGTAGGCTATGTTTAGTTGCTAAACACCACAAATATAATGTATCTGAATGTAAATCATATGCAGTTGTCTTCAGAACAGAGATGCCACAACCATTCATTTTTATTCGTATCCTTCTTTGTAATATAAGGGTTCCCGCAGATTGCGGAAAGCCTTAAAAGGCATTACATTCAGAGACATTAAAATCTTTTAAAAAAATTAAATACCATTTTCAAAGGTCTTAAAAAGTCTGGAGAAGACGAATGAAAGGCCTTCGGTGCCTTGATACATTTTAGGTCAGAGTCTCTCCCTCTCTCTCTATTAGTTTTATTAAAATGTTTAATTGATGAATTGTGATTTTTACTTATCTCTTGGTATGCAGGCCATGATCGGTGTTGCCTTCTCCCTTGGTTTCACCGTGGGGCCAGTGATGGGGGCGTACTTTGCGCTGCACGGCGAGCAGGGAGACTCGTTCCACAGACTGCCGGCCTTACTGGCTCTGATGTTCAGCCTGGCTGATCTACTGTTCATCTACACCACGCTGCCGGAGACACTCAGCGACGACTGCAAGGTACTGTCCTATTGACACCTTTTGGGGAAACGTTTTTTTTTCCCGCCATGAGCTCCGCCCATCTTTATCGATAGGATGCGTCGGAAACTGGGTTGAAGCGATCGGGTGTACAGAAAAGTCGGCGAGGGGCCATTCTTAACCAGGGGTCCGAGGATCAGCGGGTCCACAGAGGAATTGCGGTTTTGAACTGGGATTCCGCAAAAGGTCTGAATGTGTTGATATATGCATTTAACACGAGACAGTCTTCCACCACCTGGGTGCAGCAAGTCTATTTTTCAAGAAATGAAACGGCACTGGCAGAGTTTCATTGTTCACTAGCACCAACATACACATTCTATGCATTCTTTCCACAGTATTCCAAATGCTACTGGCATATTATCGAGTTCCAGATTGGAAATGTGGCTATAATCGTTAAAATGTCCCTTAAACAGGAAAAAAGGGCCTTGGGGTGATAGCGGTTAAGAAACCCTGATCGAAATCACAGTGCCATTCCTATAAATGGGGGCCGTCTTTAGGTTCAGTGACTCTAACCACATCGCCATCAGCGACCCCTATTGACACTCTTTGTAGGGCTGGCTGTAGCTCAGTTCGTAGAAGGGCCGTTCCAACGACCGGAAGGTTGAAGACCGCAAGGTTGTTGGCTCGAATCCCAGCTCCGGCTTGTCCTTGAGCAAGGTGTTGAACCCCAAATTGCTCCTAATGGGTCGTGGTAGAGCACCAAGGTACTGTCATATACAGTCCACACCCTGTGCACTGGGACAGCAGATGACTGCGCAATTTCCCACAGTTCCTAGAACTTACCATGGTATTATTCGGCAAGGGTGAAGATGCAAGGTCTAATTCTGTTTCTCTTTTTTTTAAATAGGTGTCCGCCTCCTTGGCGCTAGAAGGCATTGGTGATCTACTAAACCCTTACTCCTTGTTCTATTTCTCTGCTGTAACGCGAGGTCCTAAAGGCCCCTCCAGCCAGAGTGAGTACTGCTCTTAAGCCCTCATTCAGCTCCTATAGATAATGTTTGAAGATGACAATATAGGGCTGCAACTAATGATTATTTTGATAATCGATTAATCGGTCATCTTTTCCGATACATTTTTTTATTTGAAATTGTAATATTTGTATTGTCGGAAAAAATGTATTTTTTTGCGCTCCATTCAAGCTTTATTCAGGGTTGGCTGGAAAAAGGGTGAAGACAGAGGAGGAGACATGCAGCAAAGATGTTGGGGAGGGGACGTGAACCCAAGATTCTCTGTGCCACACACATGGCACTTGTTTTCTTCAGACTCTTAACAGACTGAGCTATCAAATTAGTTGCAGAGTAATACATTTCAAATTTTTATATCTAAACACAGCATATCGACGGCATTTTACCTGTTCAATGAATCGTTACCAAGATAGTCTAGTCAATCGATGGATATACACATATTTCATTCATCTCCAAGGGAAAATTGTGTTATTTTATTTATGATCATTAATTAACCACACCACTCATTTCTGCCTTAAATGTCACTTTCAGTTCATTTTCATAATCACTTTTGTTCTGAACTATGTATTAGGAGTGGTCTGTGTTTTATATTTGATGGAAATTTCTAAACTGCCATTTAGAATATATATGTTTCACGGAGAATTGGACGGAAACGGCTCATATGCGTTCACAATAATAACCAGATTGGACTTAGTGCAGTATGTTCTTGATCCCCTAACGTTTTGATGTTTTGTGTTAGAGATGCGTAGTCTTCAGGTGCTGGGTCTGGTATACTTCACATACCTCTTCCTGTTCTCTGGACTGGAGTTCACCCTCAGCTTCCTCACACACCAGCGTTTCCAGTTCACCAGGTGATCATCGTAACTATTGGTATTGGACCTATAATGGCTCGGAAGAAAATGGTTGTTCTTTGTTTATCAATTGACCATTGCATCCCTAATGCGGGCAATAACCTTGTCTCTATTCAATGATGTGTGGAAGTGTGTCTTAAATGAGGAATTGTTTATTTTGCGCCAGCATGCAGCAGGGCAAGATGTTCTTCTTCATTGGTGTCATCATGGCGACCATACAGGGAGGATACTCCCGGAGAATACAGCCGGGACAACACATCACCGCCATCTACAGGGTGAGCAATGCACCAACACATATCCTTCTTTTTTTAGTATTCTGTTTCATGAAATACATTGACATGAACAACAGCAAAATCACTGAACAAAAGGTTTGCAGCAACTTGTGACGTGGCATCACCTCTATGCTTGCACTTTTTAAAAATGTATTCTAGTGATCTATCAAACCTGGATTAAAACAATTGGTCACTGAGCCACCACAGGTACACACTCTAGGCGGTTTGGTTATTGTTTCCCTTGAAAAGAATCTTCAACTTTGCAAACATGATCAATGAATTGATGCATTGGATTTGCTAGTTTATTTTAAAAGCTCAACGTCTAAATTGTTCAGACCTCAAAACCAAACAGTTAGATGAACGGGATTAGCAAAGCCTGCATATCCAGGAGAATAATTCTGTCTTGTGTGTGCTTTGCTTAAATTGCTCAAGAAAGTGCACATGGCAATGACTCACCCTTAGTCACGTTCGGCGGCAGCTTGAGCACGCCAGACTTCCCTTTCCCCCGGCCCCTCTGGATGAGCCTCTAACCCATCCAGAGGGATCCTGAGATGTTCCCAGGCCTGCCAAGAGCACCCAGGAACATCAGCACATCTTCTGAGATGCTGCCGCAAAGAGGAAAATGTATTTCCCTTTCCGTGGACAAATGAGGGCAAAGCCACAGTTCATGCATTTGAAAATGTGACATCCTGAATGCATTATGCAAATCCTTATCTATGAACTAGTTGTTGAGAAAAGTTTGTTTATATTATACATTTTTTATTAGCCTAATATATAAAGAAAATCCATGTTTCTCTGTGAAGCCTTCCACTCTTTTCAGTTCCCAGGAACCGGAGAGAGACAAACTCCTTTGCAGCAACACCTGCTTGGCCTTCAGAATACAAAACTATGTATTTCTTTAAACTCGCTTTCTCAGTCCCCACCGCTGCCGTTTAAAGTCTCTCTGATTGTGTTAACTGCTAACGAGAGTTTGCTCATCAGCCCAACACCTCCAAAGGACTCTTCCTCTCTCCATTAAACCTCACCCAATGTCCACATAGGGTCTGAAAAGTCTCTTTCACTCTTATGTAAGCTTAGCTCGACCATGCTCCTGTGTTCTGATTGGTTGAAAACTTGCTCTGTGCTGTGATTGGTTGAAAATGACTTCCTGGCATCTGATGTATAATTGTGATTCCAACTTCCAAACGAATTGTAATCACCAACGCAAGTAATTCATTAATTCTAAACCCTTCTCCATTCGCCTGAAACGGACAGAGCTAAATGCTAGCTTAGATGGAAGAGTAAAAGCTAGTAGAAGCTCGCCAATCAATATTTTTTTTAATCTCTAGCCTTTTTTAAATTGTCCAATAGTACGTTTCAGAATGCAAATGACTATGTAAATATCAATATTCATGAGAATTGCAATGCAATATAATTCGGGTGTCGTGGTCGGGGAACTCAACTCGATGTTGAGATAAACATTAACTTTGCTCTGTCGGACATGTTCTTTGTGATTTCCCCCTGCAGGCCATTGTGGCATTAATCCCTGCCTTCATACTGATTGGGCTAGCCTGGAACCTTGTCATGTTTTATGCTGGACTGGCTCTGTACGCCTTCGGTAAGTGCTGGGCGTAAATCAGAAATTTACATTAACATCCAATGTCTCTCTCTCTCTCTCACCCTGTTTCTTGCTCTGCGATTAACTGATCGTATCCATCTTGTCTTGTTCTAGCTGCAGCAGTGGTCGTCCCATGTTTGTCTACACTGGTGGCAGAACACGGTAGCTATACTTACCTACACCACTGTTGAACTCCAGCTACACTACTTCTCAGTCTGGAATATTAACCTATATTATATGGCCAGCATGATATTAAGCATCAAGTGAATTTCTTTTTCTCCGCTATTATATAGTTGATACTGCAATAATACAGATACATGATATTAAATCTTCTTTTACTAACCACAGATCAATGTATTTTGTCCAGGCTCGGCTAGCCAGAAAGGAACAGTGATGGGCATCTTGAGGAGTTTGGGGGCGCTGGCAAGAGCTTTGGGGCCCATTGTGACGTGTTCTGGTGAGTGAATGTCTGGGGGATGTACAGGGAATGGAGGCCCAGGATGCTCAGAGAAATAATGAACAGGGGCTGAAAATCGGCCTCGTCTTCAACATGGAAATCACAAAACCTCCAAGAATAGCCGTGATGGGTTGCGGTCAAGTGTGTTACCTCATTGCGCAATTATGGGTTTTGTGCTGAACACTTTTGACAGTTTAATTGGAAATTGACTTAGTATTTGTCAACTATTTGTATTCCCCATCTGTGCCATTGTTTTGTATTTAACAATTCAAATGATTACTCTGTCCCCGTTATCTTTGGACAGTTAGCATCCATAACTTGTTTCCAAACGCTGAAACCAAGTATTTGGTAACCAAGTTAAGTTAATTTGATTTTCGTCCATTTTCCAGTGGCAGGTAATCTAGCACATTACTTTTTCCAAGCAGTAATCTGATTAAAGTCACTAACTGAATAACATTAGCTACTTGGATGATTTGCAACCCTGCCTTAGGTTTAATAATAACTCATTTTTTGTACATCATTTATGTTGAGTGAAGTTGTTAAAATACAATGCAAAGTAACCAAAGTAAACAACAGAGTTACTTATTAGTTAGTTAGTCAGTAATCTAACTACTTTTCGGTAGCCGGTGATCAGATTACTTCTTACAACAGTCTTACAACTCTGTCTATATATGCATTCACAACCCAAACCCATAATCATGGGTAATGGTCATTAGCTGCATTCATTGTTTAATGGCCAAAAGCAGGGCTCCGAACCCTCATTTAAGGAACGAAAACCAGAAACGAACATAATTTTACAAAATATTATGACGAGCGGGAACGGAAACGAAAAAATATTTCTTCAAATGTTTCGGAACAGAAACAGAACATTATGAACTCCACAAAACCAGTTTAAAATGTTTTTTTTTCATTCTCTATGTATTTGAACATATTCTATGTCTGGGAGACTATTTCCGGTTGTACATCCATCCAACTTTTGTTGTCAGTCATCAAGCTCCATGCATCTGGGGCTCCATCTTGTGGACAGACGAGGAAGAGAATGTAATGGCGTTTCATGTTCATACAGTTGCTCTGAAGTTTGAAAGTCAAATATATTTTGTATAAACTACATCTAAACTTAACACTGCACAATATAAGGAACTTTAAGAACGAACTGGTTCAGGACCCATATTTTGGTGGTGGAACGGTTCCGAGAACAAAAACGTTAAACATAGTTCTTAAAATTATTTTCAAGCCCTGGTCTAAAGTGGCATTGAGTATAAGCGTATGATGCACATGATCTCTCTATAACCTTGCTTCCTCCCTCTTCCTCCAACAGTGTATTGGCTAGCAGGCTCCCAAGCTTGCTTTGTGTTGACGGCGGCCATGTTTGTGATACCTTTGGCGTTACTGGGCGTGGCTAGGAAGCTAAAGACTCAGTGAGGGCCCATCGGGCTGTTGTCCTTGGATGGTAATCCACTCCATCCGCTTCATGCTGAGGGCTACGCTGCACTGGGCCAGGGGACTTTTTTTTTAATGCTGCGTTGAACTTTTTTCCTATTTAATTTTCAATATGAGGATATTGAATTGTGCCTTTTTGAATGTTTGTTACAGAAAAAGAGACCAATGCTACATGAATGTAAAGGAGGACAATGTGGGGTACCTTCACTGGAGAGCAGGGGAAGTTGATAGGGCTGGGTGGCCATTTTGCGGGTATCATCGCGGTCAGACGAACGGGCAGCAAGCGGTATTTGCATACCATTGTCCGTTTAAAAGTCTTCTATTATTGATTTTTCTGTGGTAATATCCTATCACTCGCCAGCTGATGGCAGCATTAGTAGGTTGTTGCATTTGCCTCTATATAATGGACTTGAAGAGGAAATAATAACTCTTAACCGTACGCATACGCCATACGTTATACCTGCAAAATGGCTGCCGCTGCCAGGCCAGCACGCGTTTTTACGGATTGCAAACCAAAATCCATAACTGCGATCACGCTTGGCTGTGACGTGACATACACATCACACGCCCCGCCCATTGACGCGTCACGCCCTGCCCATCGCCAAAGAACGTGGAGTCGGCAGCGAGTTAAGGCTGTCTGCTACCGTTCTGAGCATCAGCCAGCATAGCTCAATAGAATCACACCCGTCCGTCATGCTAGCGTCCTGGGTTCGATTCCTATTGCCGCTTACTTCTTTGCGTCTTTACTTTTAACGCCAATCAATTACGGTTAGGATTAGGGGTTAGGTTTAGGGTAGGGGTTAGGGGTAGGTTTAGGGTAGGGGTTAGGTTTAGGGTAGGGGATTACATGTTATAACGCAAGTTCGGGAGACGAAAAATTGCTGCGGTTGCGTCACGACTGCGTCATATGCGGAAGTGCAAGTTGCCGGGGCGTGGTTATGGATTTTGGTTTGCAATTCGTAAACACACGGCCAGCAGGTCAAGTGCAACAGCCTCATTAATGGATTGTGTTAGAAAAAGTGAAAAGAATAGTGCGGTTGGTGGTACTTGCTACAAGAACTTGGGACTGTTGGGTCTTCCCATTCGGAATGGGAAAGAGTCGTATAACAAGAGTTATACTGACAGGAATAGCAGACTTATTTGCTAACCTACACAACTTAGTAGAAATATGGAATTGTGTGAAAGCTGCAGCGCCAGCAAGAAACTGGAACTCTACCCACTCATGAAAAACGTTTTATTTTTAGACTCAACGCGTAGTTAAGCCTAATATGAATAGCCCGCCACGTACACTATTCAACATTAGATAACTTCAGTGATCTAACCTTGATTTATAAACATACATATGTATTTATTATAAATACAATATTTTTGGTTAACTATTTAGCTACTAGTTTGATAGCCATGTAATTCAATACAGATTAACAGTGCATTGTGGCCAAATCGCTTAGCATACTTAAGGATCCATTTCATCAATTGCGGTTTTGCATTTCGGTGTCAAACACCAGAAGCTCAGGTGGGCAAATTTGGCATGGCCTGGCAATCTAGACCTTGGTCCTGAGGTGCAGCCTACTGAAACGAAGGCAACATAGCTAGCCATTGTTCGAACCTTGTTTTATCAGATGGAACAGTGTTCAGGCGTATTCTGCTCACCCACAACGTGAACAAAATGAATGGAAGTACCTTATGCCTAATTATACTCCTACCCAATTCCATTTCATGTCTTCAGTAAACATCCTTGAAGGAATTAACAAACTTGGCGATGCAGCAGGATACGCTGCATGCTTGGGCTGAACTTTCCTTCCCAACCTGGCCTGATTAGGACTTCATAGTCATACTCGTTACACTCCAGCAGTATACCGGTATCGGCCCTGATCACTCTTATGTATTCGTACTTGTCAAACAGTTGCCGATACCATACTAATACTGCTACTGTGAAATGAGGCGGTGCTGCCTATTCTACTCTGACCTACATTCATGTAAAAATAATATATCAAATATATAGGCTAGCCCTACCCCTTTTATTTGGGGGGGTGTTGTATCGGTATAGGCGAGTATTGAAATGATTGCACTCTTACTCGTATCGCTTTTCAAAAAAAACTGTATCGGTAATTGAGACGTGTGTGTGTGTGTGTGTGTGTGTGTGTGTGCTGCTTACACCAACAAAGTGCTCTTCTTGGCACATAGAGATGATATCTTCCATAAGCATTGATGAAACCAAATGAAAAAAAACTTTTTAAAAATGGTGTTACTTTTTAGAGAATGTATTTGGTGATGCCATTCGTGGTACTGAACCGTATTGTCACGCTGCTCTAAAATAATACAGTAGTCGTGAAATCAGATTTAACGCACTGCACGGCCCTACACTGCAACTATTCACACTCCATCTATTGACGCCACTCCTGATGAAGGTCGCAGAACAGCGACCAAAACTGTAGAGGTCCTTAACAACCGTATTCCTGTTATTTAAGTTCTCTGTGTGGTGTTAATATTTTTATAACTTTTGAAATGAAACATTGAAAAACAAACACTGCCATGCTGCCATGAAATGAACTGTGAATGTCGGGCATATCTTGTATATCAGCCCCGGACTGGGGTTAACAGCAGTATGTATATTTGCCAGGATTCACATAATTGTCCTTTTTTTACAAGTTATGTTATGTAGGTGAAATTATGTGTTTACCGTTTTCATGCATAATCATGATTCCTTGATTTGCTAGTCTGAAACGGAAGCCAAAATGTGTGAATGTCATGCATTGATTGCTATAATTTCCATAATATTCCCACAAAAAAAAAAATCAGATCCTTACTCCACGACCATTCCCATCTAATATCAACCCACGACGTTCCATGTCATGATTATCGTTCATTTGTAAACTGGATCATTATCTTGTACATGTGTCATGAACTATATATTTTTATTTTTTTAAGATCATGGAGATGTTTCAATAACATGCCACAGAACAATCTCAGAAAAGTGTTTTCAGCATTTTGCAGTAGAATGTCCCGCTACATGTACCCATGTTGAATATGTACTCGTTTGCACGAAGCTGCCCTAAGTCGTTTTCCCAAAGCGGAACAAATAATTTAGGTACCTCTTGGTGGGCAAGTGACCTTGTGTGCATAGATTTGTCACTCCAATTGTATTTCTTAATTTTTTTTTTTTATATAATGAAAGTACCAAAGAGCTTTGTGTAGTTGCTGATGCAAATACATTTTCCTTAATAAATGCAGGTTTCTGTGCACCCATGTCAAATGTGTATATTTTTCTAGAATGATGCCCTGGAAGAAAAATGTTTTACATTTATCTGTAGAGAGTGTAAAGCCAAGGTTCACTGCAGTAAGTGATCGGTCAAGAAACTCAAATCCTGCAGAAACAAAATGTAGTCCTTCCATCCGACTCCAAGCTGAAGACATATACACTCCAAACTGTGTAAAGTTATAAACATACATATGTATTTATTATAAAGACAATATTTTTGGTTAACTATTTAGCTACTAGTTTGATAGCCATGTAATTCAATACTGATTAACAGTGCACTGTGGCCAAATCACTTTTAGCATACTTAAAGATCCATTTCATCAATTGCAGTTTTGCATTTCGGCGTCAAACACCAGAAGCTCACATGGGCAAATTTGGCATGGCCCGGCAATCTAGACCTTGGTCCTGAGGTGCAGCCTACTGAAACGAAGGCAATATAGCTAGCCAGTCTTCGAACAAGTGACACTAGAAATTACTTATTTGTGCTCAATTGCTTTCAAATGTCGTACTTCCACAGATGGCATACAGAACATACATCCAAAAGCCTTCAAGAGAAATATTAATAGAATGTATAAAAATGATGATACAAATATTCTACATTGCAAAGATTCTCTCAACATTATAAGCATCTAAGATTATAAGACACTCACTGCAAAACATGCAACGTGATCAATTGAGACATTTAAAAACTGTTTAATTCCAAACAGTAGCAACGAAATTGTACAGCAAAAAAATGAAAACATCTGACAAACAAAGATGGCAAACTGCATTTTTAAACAAGTTGCCATATGTTGATGGTTCAACTAAAAAAAGGGACATGGTGGTAAATATGCATCAAAATGTCCAGAGGTCTAACAATTGACCCAGAGACCATTATTGAGGTGATGGGTTTTACAAAAACGGTCAAGAAAAAAAGTTTAAAAAAAAAACATCATTATCGGTCCGGTCTCATCATTCCAGGTCTGAGAGGCATCATCATGGGTCGGTGTGGGCGCATCATGTGGGGAGGACCAGGCATCATCCCCATATGGGGACCAGGTCCCATCCCGCCCATCGGTGGGCGCATACCTTTAAAGAAAATAAAGGCACGGTCAGAGGTTGAAAACTTCAGTACCTTTGGTGCGTTATATTAACTATCAGGATTGACAGACTTGTCTACATAAACAAATTATGAAAGTTCAATGACCTCGTCAGGCTGGTCACAGTCGTTTGACTTACTCATTTGGTGCAGACCATTTCTTATTGTAAATCATGCGCGTTTTGTTTGTTTCTATACCAGACAAGGAATACAGAAATTATTAATTCTTGTCAAATCAGAAGTGAATTAAAATTTTGGCTATTTAATTTAATTACTGTTTCAAGAACTGGAGAGTTAAAAATGTGACACAAATCTCCTTATTCATAGAATGAGTAAAGAGATTTGTGTTGTAAATTGTCTCATAGGCATTAGGGGTGCAACGGATCAAGAGACTCACGGATCGGACCGATCCTCGGATCAGAGCTCACGGATCACGGATTTTTCGGATTATCGCAAAAAAAGACAAAAATAATATATGAAATAAATTTCACGATGAAAGGGGGAGATACATCTTTTTAACATAAAAAAACGACTTAAGACATAAAGTGCAATAATGCACATCCTCATCTTCCTAAACAACATGGAGAAGAAGTTAAAGTGCAATAACGCCCATTTTCATTGCACATCTCTATGTGTAAATGTCCTATGGAGAACACCATCTCTATCGCTATGGCTCCATCTGGCGGACAAAAAAAAGTCTTTATTTTTTTGTATTTGTGTGTGGACCGCAGACCACGCGTGATTCGAACGGATCAACAGCGATCCGTTGCACCCCTAATAGGCATAGATGAGAGAGAACTCTTTAGACAATAGTGTTAGTAATCTAAACAGTCCAAAACAGTCTAATTTTGAAAATGTGTAAAATATTCTGTGAGTATTGCCAGGGACTCCATCAAATCAGTACAATATGGCACAATTTACTAGATTTAGAGTGTCTCCTCTGCTTTGGCGGAAACGGCAGTTTATATTAGCACCACAATTGTTAGTATAGTGCCACATGGCACAAACCCAAAAATAAGATATTTTAATAATAAAACCATTGAACATACCCATGCCTGGTCCAGGCATCATTCCGTGAGGCGGGGGACCCATCATTGGCATCATAGGGGGTCCAGGGCCCATGGGCGGTGTGGGCAGCATGCCAGGTCGGGGGGGCCCTGTAGAGGGAGAGCAAACAATTAAAATGCCAGCGACTCAAAGACGACTTCAGATACATCAGCAACCAACAATACTTTCAGTTGCGATTGCAGCAGCTTTATATACACGTTTTTATCCAAGCACTAGAGCTTTGTGTGGGGTTTGCATGAGGTTTTGGGTCACGAGAAGCAAAATGTCCAGAGACCATAATTGAGGTGATGGGTTCTACAAGTATCTCTGGGAAAACACAAACAATATATTAACACTCCATAAGATAAAATATTCTTCAGTCGGAGACTCTCGCATCAGTATAACATCATTTTGGGATGTTGTTTACTAGAAGTAAAAGGGGCGCCCGATAGGCTTTTCCTTTGTGTAAATATGGCCCCAAGCTGAATAATTGCTGTAACCTACACACAAAGCAAATAACAGTGCTTTGAGCCATAAACTTGTAGACCCACAGATAGATGATTCGATTTTCTGGATTGAAGTGCAGATTTTTATCTGCAGTTAAATCCGGTTCAGGAATCATTAATATGTTTGATAACTGGACAACTAGAAAGTTATCAAGTGCCAAGGTAGACAGAAAATTAATCTGAGGTTTGGGGCGCACATGTTACCCAATACAGAAAACCAGTAACCTTTGGGATAGTAGTTAACATCCAAGATATGGATGTGTTGGATTAATGGACGAGTAATAGATTAATATTTTGACTGACGAAAAAAATGAAAATTAGTGCACATTTGATGAACGTGTACATGCAGAGCCAAATTTCTAATATTATTCATGCACGTTGCAGAATGAAAATCCCACAAATAAATCTGGGGAGGAAATTCAGATCTGAAACAAAAAATATTGAGAGGACAAATGTCCGGCAGGTACCTGGAGGAGGACCGCCTTGGAACGGCGTTGGAGGAATCTTTCCCTGTTGGAAAGCAGCCGCTAGGAGAGAAGAGACAGGTTGGAGTTAGATCAGCTGATAGAGAATATCGCTGTCAGTATAAACATCGATACTTCTAGTAAAATATTAAATTCTATCTGCAGAACTAGCCAAATCAATTTAAATATCCGTGAAGTCATGGGGGAAAAAAATAAAATTCAGATGTCTAGGGCATCAACCAACACAACTTTTCCTTTATTCCTGGCAGGAGTCACGCACTGTACAGAACGCAGGCACAATTTGCATTACGGTCATTATTCACACATTGCATCACCACAAATATTCTAACAATTTGATAGCATCTCAAATTAGCTTCAGTTTAAACAAGACATAGGATTTTTTAAGGGGTGCACCGATTGTGTTTTTGGCTCCAGATCCAATCCTTTAATTTCAAAGAATCGGCCGATCCTGATCTCCGGTAGATCCCTGATAGTGAGTCCCGATACACAGTCCTGAACCTGCACAAACTGGTAGTACCTAACCTATTTGGCACAATTGTCAATTTCAATAATAGTCAAAGTAATGAACAATCATTTGGCATACTTATTTACCGACCCTGATCGGGGGAAGAAAAAAAAAAAAAAAATCACAAGCCCTGATCCTTGGAATAAAAGATGAAATACACCCACAAAGACAATCTGGGGTGAACCAAACGTTTAAACCACATATACACCAATGCTGGACAGCAGCACTCTCCCTGGACACCGCCCTGTTCATTTTATGAAACGGCGTGTTGGCCCTGAGCGCATGCTCTAGGGCTGCTCACTTGCACTTGGAAGTCGTGTCCACCATGCAATGTCACAGACAGTATACACTAGACCGAGTCTTGGACGATATTACTGTTAAATAATCGCTGATTTCTGTTGGCAAGGACAATGTCACATAGAATCAGGGCTTTGAACCAATATTTTTTTCCAAGCGGTTGGTTCCGAACAGAAACAGAATTATAACGTTTCCGGTTACGAGTTCCACTAATAAATTGACGTTCCCGAACCGGTTAGAACAAAAAAAAATATATTGTTTCCGGAACGCAGTCACTACAGAGACCCGTTGGTAGCGCTCTACAGCTGACGTCTCGTTGCATATCGGGGCGAACCCACAACAACACGCTGCAGAAAGTCGTGCAATGCTTCGTACTTCACTGCTGCAAAGATTTTATAAATACTGTTGTTTTATTTTTTGAAGTTATCCCAAAGTGCACTCCTTTGAGGAACGAAATAAAATGTGTTCCTGTTCCAGAACATAAAAAATAATAACGTTTCTGGTTTTGTTTCTGTTCCATGGAAAATACTAAAAGTTGCCGGTTTTCGTTTCTTGAACCGGTTCAAAGCCCTGCATAAAATATCACACGTATCATCAGTAGTAGGTTTAAAATATTCCGTGCGTGCTGCCCAGTAGCTCAGTCGGTTAGGCAGTGCACTGGAAAGCCTTAACAGCACGGCGAGTCGGTGGTTCGAATCCCACCACGAACGCATTTCCCGCACGTCTACCACCCCCTCCATCTTCACCTGTTTCCACTGACACTAATAAATAAAGCTTGGGAAAAAAACAGCCTGAAAACCGATACGAGTACAATAATTTCAATCCTCACCGATACAGAGTACTACCGATACACCCCCCACCCCAAAAACAAAAATAAGCCTATGCATATTTGATATTATTTGATATGAATGTAGGTCAGAGTAGAATAGGCAGCACCGCCTCATTCCACAGTAGCAGTATCGGTAGGATACCGGCAACTGTTTGACAAGGGCGAGTACATAAGTGAGTATCGGAGTAAACACGTTTCGCATCGCCCGCACTCTTTCGGGGAGCGCCGCTAAGGAGAGCTAGGTGTGTGGACCACATACACAGCCACACATACTTGTGTCAACACCCCGTCTCGCCGCAATCTCGCACCACGAAGTATGTGTGCGCTGTTCTCGTCCGAAGAAGTCGTTCTGAACCATTGACGATGCGAACACCTTGATTTTAGGCCTCGGATTTTGGACTCCGACTGGAAATATGGTCTAGGTGTCATAGAGGTTGGAGATGTCGCAGAGCTGTTATCATGGAGGTTTGTGAAGTCATAGAGCTTGTCTTTAACTGGACTTTTGGGGCCCCCCTCCGAAACTTTTGAGTGTTGATTCAGACAGAGTCGTCAGCCCGAGCATTAACCTTAGGGTGTCAACAGCCGTGGCGGACGCGGGGATTTAGAACCAGGGCCCTTACATCGGTGGGGCTTTGAGTTTCTTGATCTCTCTCTCTGGCTCTAGTCACGAAGATTGTCGCTTTTGCTGGGCACCCCAGGGGAAACCTTAAAATACAATAAAAATTCTCTGCTCGGTGCCTCCATCTCTCTGCCACTCTTGGAACCCTTACGTTGACGTGAGGCAGTAATGACGCTAATACATGTTTGTCTACTTATTTTGCATCATATCATCGTAAATTGCAATATTGGGACAATATTGTGCATATATACAGTCCATTATAAAAGACATACTTGTTTTATCGATGAGACTCTGGGCTTGTTCCTCCATCCATTTCTGGTAGTAGTCTTTCACATTCTCCTTGTGCTTACGACCGCTGCAGTGAGTTTTCCTCACCGACGGCTGGAAAGGACACAAAAATAAATTAACTCCTGCTGAACGTTAGCCTTCTGGATTCAACATACGTTTCTGATGG